>NNCF01128421.1:273754-311084 GCA_002313205.1 Laupala kohalensis
AAACGTTTGCAAAATATACGCAACGGGAAATACGTGGACTAACTGCGTTAACTAAGATTCGGAATGCGTAACACAATTTGTTTAATTGGGGATTAAGATTGTCAATGTGACAATTCCATTTGAGGTTGTCTTGAATATGGAGACCTTAAAATTTTGTATTCATAACAGTTTTTAATTGTGTTCCGTTTAAAGAAAGAGAAACCGGGGGTAAAGATTTTGTGATACTATTGTGAAATGACATAGACACTGTTTTGTCATTGTTTACAATGAGACGATTTGCATGGAACCAAGTCGAAAGGTTAGACAATACGTTTTGAGCGTTGGCGTGTTTACATAGTAAATTAGTGTCATCAGCAAAAAGAACCATTTTGCAATCTGATGTGGATGATGACATGTCGTTCACATACAATAAAAAGAGTATAGGGCCGAGAATTGATCCTTGGGGTACTCCGCAAGTAAGTGGCTTTGTTTCTGAAAGACAACGCTCAAGTATTTTATTTTTAGTATAGGATATTTCTACCTGTTGATATCTATCTTTTAAATAAGAAGTTAGCCATTGATGTGGAAGTCCACGAATGCCTAAAGAATGCAATTTTGAAAGGAGAATTCCGTGATCGATGACATCGAAAGCTTTGGATAAGTCAAGAAAAACACCCTGAGGATTTTCTCCACGGTCAAGAGATGTGGTAACTTCGTTTAAGAAGGAAAATATGGCGCTTGTAGTGGAAAAGGATTTCCTAAAACCGTGTTGATCATCAGAGAGAATGTTATTTTTTGATAAAAAATCTAGAAGACGCTTATAGAATATTTTTTCTAGGATTTTAGAGAAAGTGGGTAGTAGAGATATTGGTCGGTAATTTCCAATATTAAGTTTGTTATCTTTCTTGTGTAAAGGTTTCACTTTAGCTCTCTTAAATATGTTGGGAAACACCCCTTCCGATAAAGAACTATTAAAAATATTTACGAGTGGATTTAATATAGCGTGGGACGAAGATTTAACGATAAACTCAGGTATATCATCTATGCCTCGTGAAAATTGGTTTTTGAATGAGCTGATGATTCCCATGACTTCACTGGCGTTAGTTTCGGAAGTGAACATAGAATTGGGTATGTGGGTGGATATTGTGACGTCGGCGAAACACGCATTCAAATTACTTCCTGGAAAACTAACCCTTCTGGTCAGAACCGTAAATTCAGTGTTCTCAGAAATATTAATAAATGCGTCAAATGAGCATTGGCGGCATAAGGGAAATTCCGTTTAAAGAATCCATTAGCTAAGCCGATTATTTTCAAGAAGAGAAAGGCCAAGATATTTGTCGGAATGGGACCCATGAATGGAGGCGGAAAGGAACGCTTTTCACCAGGGGAAAGTACGCTGCCTAGTGAAGGGCAGTGGGCTTACCACCCCCTGCGGTTGGTCGGAGGGTGGGCCAGCAGATGACGACAGCAGGATTCCCGGAGAAAGGGAGTTGCTCAAGTCACGTGACAGAATGAAGACAATAAAAGACAGGTGTTGGAAGAGACGGGGCTGAGACGTCTGATATGTTCAGAGTTGAGTCCACAGATCACTGAGATGTGATCTGGAGAACTGTACCTCGCAGGTAGTTGCGAGTCACTGTTATTTACTATTTGTATAAATTGTAAATGTTAAAATTGTAGATACAGAGGTAGATTAATTTTATTAAATGTATTAAATTATTCACTCTGTGTTTACTTATCCGGGAAACTGGATTGGTGGCAGCGAGAACAACGAATCCTTTACTAGTGACGTGGTAGGTGCACTAGCGACTACGTCATAGTAAATATTTAAGTGGCAACGGTGGATGTCACAGTATACGGCAACCAACGGGTGTCACAATATAATTGGAGGACATTGATCTGGATATATTTACAACTCTTACGTATCGCACACTGCGTTGCATAGATAACCTCCATTCTCCAAACCGTATAATAGGGTCACGATGACTCTGCCCGCGTTGTTTCATCTTGAATACAATTTCGCACGTCTTATTGGTAGAAAACTGTAACTCTGCTCGTGCCATATCCCGCTGTAATGCTGTTAAAATTCGCATCCCTTTCATTTCCAACTACCGTCCACTATTACCTTGTGCCAAACTACCAGGTCATCTACGTATGCAATAGTTGTTATTCCTTCACTTTGTAAATCATGCAGATCTCTATCTAATGTTAGGATCTAAATTAGTGGTCCCTGGTGGCTCCCTTTTAGGCATCCTTGACTCACCAAACCGATCATCCTCTCGCATTCAAGTTCTATAACTATGTGTCTGTCACAAAAATAGTCCATTACTACACGACGCAATCATTCGGACACAATGATTGCAAGCAATTCGTCGTAAATAATATTCCATTCAACACTATCAAATGCTCCCTTCAAGTCTACCATATTTCACAAAATATATTTCTTCAGCTTGTCCTTAATGTATTTTCGAAACGCAGAAATTTCCCCATTGCAGATAAAATACAAATGGGCGTATACGATCGGTACATTGTCGAGGGTCACGTTTATCTGGTTACAAGAACAGTTTCATTTGGCCTATCTTCCACGCTCTTGGAAAATAACAATATTCGATACATTTCTGAAATATCGCATTATTCCTCCCGCTTATCGCTTCTTCATCTGCTTGATTATCTATACTGTGATACTATTATACTCGGTACTTTTCCCTTCCTTACAGCTTTGAAGAAAGATCTCTAAATCTCAACAACAATTTGTCTATATGGTAGTTCATTTTCGTATTGCGCTTCCTTTATCTGCCTTTGCCATCCGCAGCTCAAAAGCCCATTCATGAATTCCTCTGCTTTTTCCCGCCAGGTCATAGACTGTCTCATATCTGTCTACAAAAAATGCCACATAGTTTTTCCTGTTATCTTTTCTCTACAGATAACGTATGAAACACCTGTTATATTTGTGCGAATGCTATTTTCCAAAAATGCCTCCCAATCCAATCTTTCTGGATGCGTATCATTCTTTTTAACAGTTTTTGCTGCTGATAATACTGCTCTTTCCTATCTTCTTTCTCAATAGATCCAAGCCGCGCTTTCTGATACCTCCTTCGCAAACAATCTCTTTTCCGTTTCTCCCCCGTTAGCTCTCTATCTCACCAGGTATGACATATCCGAAAAAACTCATCCCCTCCCGCCAACAGTATGGCCAGCTACAATTAACTTGTCCGCCTAATTACGTAGGCGCACACATTCACGCAACTTTTCATTAGCAGGGTTAACGAGAACTATTGTCTGCCTCAATTTCGTAAAACCATCCCTATGTTGTTTGCGCACGTTTTCATACGCTGAAACGTGTTACCGGCAAAAATGTCTTTCAGCTGCCCCACATTACGCTGAACTTTCCCTATATCCAATCCCGCCGTCTCCAATTGTCTCCATGTCTGTCGTTTTTTCGCCGTACTTCGTCTCTTTTCCCTTGGTGTTGTGTCCTGCTCTCTATCTAGCATCCCTTCGCTCATAAACCCACTGAATGAGGGAGACACACTGGCAAGATATTTCGTCCCCAACTCCATTACTAATTTCCTCCTTCTCTTCGTATTTTTGTCCATTCCTTTCAACACACCAGTTAAATCAGCTGTATGTAAATGCTTTGTCACCGTATTATCCAATGAGACACCGTACTGGCTATCCTGTTATTTTTTCTGTATGGAAAGCATATACCTGCACTACACTCTGATCATGAACTCAGGACAAGTATAAATGGCGTATATTTTGCTTCACAGTCCATACGCTGTTGACTTGTGCTTCGAATCTCACCAATCACTATACGTACAATCAGAACGTTCAATTATCCAGAAGGCGGAACCCTCTCGTATATTTTCACTTATTACCGTTTCCTCGGAAAATGGCTGCTCACCATTCACGTGGGTATGTTATCCTTCTGGGTTTTCCTACTTTCCAGCCGCAAACTGGAAAACGGTCTCTTACCAACACCGTACACGTTGCTCGACAGTACAGGACTATGGCTTCTGACCCACACGTGTCTTGTCTCATGCCATAATTCCGATACAACCCAGTTATTGCGTGTTTGAATATGTTTTACTCTGCCTACGTACCTAGATCTATAGTACACTACTGAAAACAAAAAAGGGCCCATTTATTTTTCTAAGTCCCACGATCTGAGCAGTTTTGGATTTGTTAAGTTTGCAACGCCTCTCTCCTCCTCCTTCCCCTTCGACTGGGGAAATTTCGTTCGACCAATCGTAGGTCTATTTGAAACGGCTCCCATATTTGGCACACTAATAGAAGACATCGTACCGCTGGTAAATCGTAACTAGATAAAATGTTTCATCACACCGCTATTAAAGAAATATTTTGTATATTTTTATTATACACATTTTGGACTTCTATAACAAAAATATTCTGTATATTCTTGACTTCAATAAACTTTACCATTCTCTATATATTATAAGTATTTATAAATAATTTGCGATTTGAATTATACCAATTCCATACGATATCTTGCAATTATATTCAAATTCTGTTAAAAACTATATTTTATCACAGTATTACGCAAACGTTTTTTACAGAAACTCTAATATCTTTTACATTGTCTATGAAGACCTTGCAAGACAACGAATCTCGAGATGTCGTTTAAATATAGAGAATGGTAAAGTTTATTGAAGTCAAGTTACTGAGTCAAAAGGAAGCAACCTATTTCACTGTTTGCACACAAACCAACTTCACTGACCTTTCGTAAACTCTGAAATAATCCCTAAGGTAAAAATAATTAGTTAATGTATTAATTTAGATCTTATGGTACATCCAAGTTATCAAACATTTATACAACTCTTCTTCAAAATTTCATTTGCTGCATTTGCCTTGAGACCGATGGGACCCTCAGCCGAAAAAGATAGGGAGATAATGACACACGACCATTCTCGATCACACATCTTCAATCCGGCCGAATCCAGTCAGTTTCGTTTTGCTTTATGCACGTGTTACACAGGAGTTTGGATTTACGGTTGAAGTCGGAAAACTGTGATACAGGTGCAACAATGTTTCAAAAGCGAACGTGGATCAAGGAGACTGTGGCACGCGTACTGCACATTTCAATGCTTCAAAAGCAGACGTGCATCGACAAATACGAGACAATTTAATATATGGCACACTTGCCGAACGTGTACATGCTACCTGGGAAGGTATGATGAAACCAAGCTTTCTGATGGTTTCAATGATTGAACGGGGATATCCTCTTCTGAAGCGGGGTCAATCCAAATTAAATTTCCTTGCCTCCTAAAATATTTGTCTACCGCTACAAAGAGAAAACGTGCCAGCAGATCGCCTGTGTGGCCAAAATACCCAAAACCATAAACTTCTGTGGAACACGTCAACTGATATTCATATCATTGATCAGTTTGCAGCGTTTATTAAACAGTTAACAAGCGCTGTGAAACTCGATCCATGAAGGTCAATTTCACATACGCCAGATGATGTGATATGAACGAAATGGGATAGTGAATGCTCATGTGATCGGCGATCGGTTATTTATTAAGATATTTTAACAAAAGTTTACGGTTCTAAAAAGTATTTTCGGAAAACTCAACGCTACTTCCTGTGACGTTGTCTTGAAAGACGTCAGAAGATTTTCTCGCGTTCTTCGGAACCACAAAAATAACTTCATTTACCTCAAGATTGTTACTTTAATTGTTAGTCAATTTTGTAACTTCATGATTCATTTTCATTCTGTTCAAATTATTAAAGACACTCGATTCTCTTTTACAGAAATTGCTCTCAAGAGTTTCCTTAAAAACACACATCTTTATGTTATTTCGGCTTCTCATATGCCACAAATAAAAAATTCCACCCTCAAATTAGAGACGTTTTCAACAAAACGTAAGAAAGAGAGAAATTGTACACTCTTAATATAATTTTTTAAATTTTACTTTAATAAAAGGTAAAACAACTAAAGTTTCACTTACATTGGAAACGGAAATTATTTTTATATAAACATTTTCATGGCAGAAACTAAATATTTATTTTTTCTTAAGATAATTACAACTAACTCGCAAAGTCTCCAACGTGACAAGTGTTATTCCGTGTGTCAAGCTCAAGCAAATGTTCTCGCTGCGCTATCTGGTGGAAAGACCGAAAGTGATCCACTCTGGTAGGGAACTTGTACTGGTTGTAGCACGCATAAGAACTGATAAGAAAAAGGGGTATGATGCAACATGGCGTAACATGACGGAACATTGCGCAACATAGAGTAACATTGCGGAACATTATGCAACAACATGGCTTAACGTCGTGCAATAGTGCACAATTGTCAGAAGTGACGGATCATCCTGCCAAGAAAATGACGGTTTAAAAAATATATACATTTTTTTAAAAGGATGTTTTTAATAAAGAGATGTATATATTTTTTCGAATACATTGGAGGTGTGTTCAATATAAGCTTACCTTGACGACGACTCACCATCGACGGCTGCTGAAGAGAGACTGAATCATCGACTGCAGTGAGACAAAGTAGTATATTCTTTTTATGTCATCACCACCACCATTGACGTCTTTCTTCCTATCTATTGACGTCATCCCCCATCACACTACTCGGGAGATCGAAGTGAGGGGAAAGTGTTATCCCCACCTCCACCATTGACGTCATTTATCTACCACCTCACGTCTTTCCCCCACCACTACTCGGGAGATCTAAGTGAGGGAAGGTGCCCTAACTGGATGTGGATTTTACAAAAAAATTATTAAAAAATTTAAATTTTTATATAAAAATAATTAATTTTTTTATTTACATTTTTATTATATATCTACTTATATACATTTCTAGCATGTGATGAGTCAAAGACGAATTGAAAATATTGAATAATGTTGGCGAATTCCTGTCTTTGACACATCACATGCCAAAATATTATTATATAGTTGTCCAATGGATGACGACATAACGGGAAGGAGGATTTGCTCACCTCCAACACCCATGTTTCTAAACACCCTCTGCAGAAGATATGTTTGCATGGGGTGAGAAGTGGGTGTCGAAACGGCTCTTGACATATGTAGCACTGAAACAGAAGAAGAAAAAAGTTGTTCTTTCGCGTTCGCTTGCTCGCAAGGAGGATGATCGCGCGTTCAGTCTTGTGCATCATAAGGAGGTGGAAGGTTTTTAGTAGGATGTTTTAGCGTTCTGTGTGCATGACGTATGACGGTAACACGTTCGCCTAGTGCAGAATCTATACGATTCATCGTCTCAAATAATGCTAAGAGACATACATGTGCTTGAATTGCAATGCCAGTGATGGCGTTGTGGTTGTTGTTATGCAAATGTGAGATGATGTCTAACGTATAATCAATCATATCTGCTGCATGCTGATACATTTGCTTTTCCATGTCTTCTCAAGATAGCAGCTCACTCTCATCTAACACTCCAATGCGGTAGTGTCCCCATGGTATACTATTTATCTTATCCACCCAATGTCGTTTATCATTGAAACACATAAGAGAGCGCTTCTGTTGCTCCAAAGAATAAGGAGTATGCGCTTTTGATCTAATACCATGTTGAATATCCATTCTCGTTTCATCATGAAATAAACAGGATGTATAATACGCATACGATAGTGTTTGACAACTGACCGCTTAATACCTTTCCTTGTTCATGAGGTAAGCTGGGAGAGTGTCTGAATACCATACATGTTGGTACGGAGAACTAAAAATCACTTCCACATTCATCCTTAAAGAGACCCAATACATTTTATTAATGTATGAATGTCAAATCAATTCAAAGATTCAAACGTTGACGTGTCGTAGTACAAAGGATAAAGTCTCATGACGTCACAAACATTGCGTGACATCGACAGAATATAACTATCGGTGTCTAAATACAATAGTTGTATCTCTGGCATGCGCGGTTTGAGAAACGTGTAGAAGAAATAAAACATGTGATATTTGGAGAGTTCTAAAATCGAAAATCCGACGTAATTAAGTTTATTCATACGCACTTTTGTTTGGAGGAGCTCGATCACTTTCGATCGGTCGACTGCAGAAAAACGCCGGATCCGCAAAGAGTTTCCGCGCACCGCAACATCCCTCCGACGTGTTGACGAGATAGATGAGTCAATGTTGTCGCACATTCTCACAACTCTTTCCGTAAATACTATTCACCATCAATTTAAAGAAATTCATTTAAAAAAATGAGGTGGCATTCTTTCGCAACGCGATGTTGAGTTCGAGGTATGGAAGAAGCCAACGCGATTGACGAAAAGAGAGAATTTTATGAATGCGAACACGCTTGTAGCCCAAGTCTAGCGCCTCTTGTAAATTGTAAATTTAAAGGAATAATCATACAATATCAACGAAATGCCAATACCAAGCTGCAGCCTCAAACCCAAAATAATGTTTAGATGAGAAATGATTTAATAAATGTCGTAATAAACTTACTGTAAAAACATTTGTTCCAATAATTACATGTAATCCATAAAAACCTGTTGCAACAAAGAAAAGTGAACCATATACTGCATCAGAATTTGTAAAATGTGCTTCAATATACTCGTAAGCTTGAAGAATAGAAAAATTAATTCCGAAAATAATAGTTAAAATTAATGCTTGTCTTGTTTGAGAAAAATTATAATGAATTAACCTGTGATGAGCTCAAGTTACTGTAATTCCAGATGCTAAGAATTCTTGTATTTAATAAAGGAATATGTAAAGGATTAAAGGCATTAATGCCAATTGGTGATCATAAAGTACCTAATTCAATAATAGTTAATAAATATCTATGAAAGAAAGCTGAAAAAAAAGAAATGAAGAAAAATACTTCTGATGTAATATAAAGAATTATTCCTCAACGAAGTCCTAAGTTAACTTTTAATGTGTGAAAGCCTTGAAAGTTTCCTTCTCGTGAAATATCTCGTCATCATTGAAATATAGGTAAAAGACTAATAGAAAATCCAATACATAAAATTGTTATATTAATATGATGAAATCATTTTACTAATCCCGATGCAATTGTTAAACATCAAACATCATGGTCTTGCATTTACTAAGTGAAATGGATGATTACAGTGAATTTTCATGTTACTTCTCTAGAATATAATGTTGTTAATACGGCAAAAACATAAGATTGAATTACCGCAACTGTTGTTACTAACGTTAACAATAAAAGTTGAACGATAATTAAAATTTAATTAAAATAGAATTGATTAATAAATGTATTTCCCTATAGAGTTATTAATAAATGACCTGCGATTATGTTGATGGTTAGTCGAACTGCTAATGTTCCTAGTCGAATTAAGTTTCTAATTGATTCAATACAAACTATAAACGGTATGAGAATAAAAGCAGTTCCTTGTGGAAGAAGATGAGTAAATATGTGATTAGTATTTTTAATTCATCTATAAAGTATAAAACTTAATCATAAAGGTAATAATGCCACCCTGGGTTCTACTTGGATTGAATCAAGTTTGAGCCGGCGTCTCCAGTGGTAGAGGGCAAGCGCGTTGGGCACTACGCCACCGGTCGCCACCCGGGCACCTTATGAGTCAAATAAAAAAACATATCTTGGAAACCGAGAATGATGAACATCGAGAAGATCACGTATGCTTTCTATCAACAGATGAAGCTCAACTCCTATACCAATATTTTAAAATGGTACTTCTCGCGGTGATACCTTTCGGTTAAGCAAATATTGACACACATGACATGTACGCTGCGTTCGTAACCAACAGTTTAAACAAGTCTTGCAGAACACGTGGTTACAGCTTGTGTTGACCACATCACTTTCACTGATAGTCTTGGATAGAAGTAGCGGCGATTAGGAATCAAAAGTAATTGGGCAACAAAATATTGAGAATTTCCATCGACATTTGATGCATTATTCCACTTAGTATGATTTAACTAATGAAATGAATCAAAGGAAAGACAATTGGTGATTACCACATCAAGGATGGTGTAATTTTTTTATAATTCATAGTTTTAGACGGTTAAAGTGAAATTTCTTCACAAAGTGGGAGGCGGCTGCCCACCCCCACGCCCCACATAATCGGCGCCACTGTTGGATAGTTAGACGGGATATTCATGTATCATTGCGTTCGATGCACTATCCTAGAGATCCTCCATCATATATTTTTATTTTAAATATACTACCATCTATATTCCACATCACACGCCATGGGGAATGGCATTTATGTCTCTCTTAGCAATGTCTACAAGAGTTTGACAAACGAAAGATGAGTGGGCTTGGTACACATGCAAACATCGCGAAACGGATGCAACATCTCAATACGAATATCCCGTGTCAAATTGACTGCGATGCAAAGAAGTCTTTTGCATTCATTTGGTAGTCCGGATACATATAGAAATTGCAATTTTATAAAGTTGATTTTTTCAACGTCACGCGATGGAATGGTAACTATTGTCTCTATCACATATGAATTATAGACAAGCTTCATGAATGTTATGACCAATCGTGTAGAAAACAATTCGAGAAAGTGAGAGTCATCTACAGATTGATCTACAGGGGGATCGACCACATTCATTTGCTGTAACAATTCTGCAACCTCCTCATCGGGAGTAGCAGAAAAAAACTTTAAACCAAAAAATGAAGGACATTGGTTGATCTCGAAATTGAAGGCTTCACAATATTGATTGAGCTTGGTCGATGTCCTCCTCATCATCAGAAGATGACATTGTGGTCACCTATACAAAATAAACTTTAACACCAAATAGTTCAATGCGTTCGCTGTTAATGTCAATGTTATAGGGTTCACGACACAGGGGACATTGATAATGTCTGCTTTGTACCCATTGTTCAATGCAACATTTACAGAAATTGTGGCCGCACGTCATGGTGTATCTATGAGTCAATGGTATAGTGTCTTGCAAACATAGGACAAGACATCACGCATGTTTAGATAAAGTAGACCACCATCAGCACAAACGCGAAAAAAGTACCCAGCATAATGTAAATCCACATCTTGCTTCATCCTATTGAAATCTATTTTCTTTTGGTTTGCTTTTTTCGAACGGTATTCTGTATTTGCAACTCTGGACTTTCTTGTTCGTATGTCACATGTTTTTCAAAACATCCACATTTTAAGCTATGATAATCACATAAAGGATACAGTATACAGAATATCAGGGTTTGCTTGTTGTAGACTCACGTGCATCAACGGACGATGTTCTTGTTGTTGTCACAGATGTGAGCATAGCGGTGAATGTTGGTGTAGACTCTGTTGCTGAGACGAACGGTGATAATGACTCAGATACATCAACAGACGGTGGTGTAAGCTGTGTTCTACCGACCGACGTCTATGTAGACGCAGCGGCATCCATGATGAAAATCAATGCAAAGCAAATACAATACAATGTAATCGTTTGTTTGGTGAAGAGATGTCTGCGTCCAAGTTTTTTCCAAGCGTTGTTATTAAATCTTGTTCTTCTTCCCAAGCAACCCTTGTTGACACGTTGGACAATCACTCTCGATAGGCAGAAGACCATAAATGACGGTACGTTCTTGAGGCCAAAGACGGTAACATTGACTAATATGTTTAATATTTGGATGTTCACGAAGAGCAGGAAGCAACCGCTCGAGAACGAAGAGTACTTGTGTCGTTCGCCAAGTGGTGAGGATGACCAACGAAAGATGGTTCAGTGTGTCGTTGTCCAACAGCGTAAGATGTCCTGTCTTTCAGTAGACTTCGATGGCTCGAGATGTCGTCTTCTTTCATGCAGCGAGAATACTATGTTTTTCAGTATGGCTCTGCAGCCTTTAAGTAGAAAAAACACGATAATCGCGTATTGGTAGTGGAAATTACTGTTTTTTCCTGCACATAACGTCTTCCCGCACGGGAAATCACATCACCACATAGTAAAAGTTAGCATCTAATGAGACTTCCTGTAGGGGAAACCACATTACCATAGAGCGGAAGTTTGCACATAATGAGACTTCCTAAGAGGAAACCTATGTTCTTTCCTGTTAGTAACGAAATCCTCTAGCGCGGTCCACTTGCTCCTATATAATCCACTGCATCGAGCGCCATGTGGTGTAGACTTTCTGCATGTTGCAAAGCTGTACGACATACAAAAACTTTACCATGTCAGATGTCGCGTGTCTTCCCCGACAACGTGTTGACATGACACACACGTAAGTTTATGTCTTTCATTTACTTTTTGTTCTTTACAACCTTAAGTTTTATTTCATTACAAAGTGTTTTTTATGTTTGTTAAATAGTTATGCCATTGTTGACATGCAAGATTTTATACTAGACCGGCAATTCATTTATAATTGCGTGTCTATTCTCGGGAAGGAGTCGACAACTGTGTCCACATTGATGTTCGAACCTCATTGCGATGAGGGGGCGTTGTGTCCACATGATGGAAGGATTGCAATATGGTTGAAACATAATAACCATCATTTCGATTGGAAAATATATTCCATACATATTTTTACCCCATATTTTAGATGCAAAATTAAAGAATGTGGATACAATATACATAAATGGTGAGCCGAAAATTAAGTGGTTGAAACCGTATATCCATACGAGTGTCATCATTAGAAATTTGGAGAAATATGGATGTCCCAAATTAGTGGAATCTGTGGAAACATGCAACACAAGTTAAAGTGGAGTATGCTATTTGACACATTGTCGGAAAGGAGGAGAGTGCACGACATGGTCGTGAGCGAACGTCATGTGTTTGCAATGTCTTTGTGGGTAAGTGAGAAGTATAAGTTTCCTCCTCCTGCAGCCTGTCAAGAAAGTAAAATCATATTGTTTTTAGGTTAATTTATTTATTTATCATCATCCAAGAATATTGCTGTTTCGAGTATAACTTGATGTGTTTACAAAATGATGTGCCATGTTAAGCAGCATTGTATTCTTTTTTTAAATATACGCTTTACTGTTTGGGGCAGCAGAAGCGCTCTCTTCTGATTCGATGATAAACGTCTTTGGTTGGATAAGCAAACAAACCTTCCGTGGGGTCACTTCCGCATTTACTGTCACGTTCTGTCACGTTCTGTCACGCTGTCAGATGAGCCTGACACGTCGCCGTAAGCAGTTATACGAAAAAAGACATGAAGTGGAACGCGACATCAGTTGATGTGTTAGTGTTCTTCGTACTCGATTGCGTGCTTGCTATTGTGCATCGCGATCACGCCACGACAAAATGTGCGAGGTCAGCGACATTGCTACTGGCGCATAAGGCAGACTATTAGCATTTGTTTGAGACGCAGGGAACACAACGCAGCGATATGCAAGAGCGTGTTACCGTCCTGGGTCATGCACTCTGGACCTTAGACACTGCCTGTATGGAGCACCCGATTTGATGTGAGTGCTCTGGTACCGCAACGCCACCTACCCGTTGTCGGTTCGGTGCTATGACACTACAGGGACAATTTGTGGTCAGACATCATCAATGCGCTCCTTTACGAACTGCATGATGTAGAGGCAGCAGATGCAAAATGCAGAGAATTTTAAAAACTCTAGTAAATATTTTAGTTTTATGTTACATGTGCAATATTGCAAGGTGCTCATGATGTATGTTACACATTTATTATTATTTTTTACACATATTTTAATTTTTTTTTGCAGAGTACATCCACATCATGGGAATCGTGACGGAAGCTGTCAGACCACAGGCTGACCCTGTAGTAGCGGAAGAGTCATGTATATTTTGTATTTCAAATATTTTTAAAAAATGTATGTTTTCTTTTTAGAATAGAAATGTAAGTTGATCAAAAATAGGGTAGTGGAAATACTAATCACCAATTAATTATTACTCAACTGCTTTCAAAATACGACTGAAGGTCCACATATATTGATTTTAAAGATGACTTGGAGTCCTGCCCATTAACTCACGCCCCCATGTTGACTCGCCACTTGCAGTACAACTTAATCAATACCACAAGAATATAATGGCGTAGTGGATAACCCACTAACATTAATTAATAAATGAAAAGAATTTATGACGGGGGGGATTCGTGTTCATTTATTAAAAGGAACACGCACTTTTGGTACAAAATACGCGCAGCGTCAAAATACAATTAGTTTTTAATTAGTAGCTACTACATTCTTAAAATTATCACTACTATCCTATACATGCTCACACAATTCCCCTTGTTTATCCCACAAAATTCACATACTGTATGTTACACAATGGTTTACAGTGACGTGCGTTTAATGACAAGTTCCCAGCACATCATTTTCCCCCTATACTTACGTTAAACAATTAATGACAAAACAAACAAAGCTAACTTGTACATTTCTGCCTAAGGAAACATTACTGTTTTGCTATTAAGTCTCTCGTAATGAAGCACACTCTTTATCTTCGTCCGAAGACTTACTGCTCGCATCTATCTAAGCTGGGTACAATTTACATTGTTTACAAACATTGTTGAAAGGATGAGCTGCCGCGTGACACACTGAGTGGTCGCCTTGGGCTGTAGTTTGGTTTGATAACCTATGGGCTTTCGGATACTACTACCTCTTTTGCCTTCCCGCTGAATGGAATCAGCCGCCTCTCGTACCCCATACACTGATGCCTCCTGTCACCTCGCTCACGTCCCATGTTCTAATTACTGTTCGTGGCCTTGACTGAAAATCTTTACAAGTTGTGATTAATTGTTCTCTCTCAGAATAAGCTAGCCCTCCGAGATGATGTTACGATACTCGTTATTTAATGTCACAAATAACACAATCAAATGTTATTAGATTTCGTTAATAAAGTTCAATCATTAAACAACTGATTAACAGAAGGCACTCGCAAATAATCAAGAACAGTAGTGCTAGCTCACTTAGCCGCACGATCGAGCACTGTAAGCAAAAACATCGCTCAGTGAATCGAGGTGAGAATGGTCTCCGAAAATACTCGAAGTCTCGGAATGTTCCGAAAAGAACTCTGAATGTTCCCCGAAGTCATTCCAAAATCTCGGAATGAAATCTGAAGTCTCTCTGAAGAGAATTTTCAAGTCATACTCTGAATCTAAAAAGTGAATGTCTGCGCCTCCGCGCACGTAATTTTATAATAAATATCTCTTCTTATCAGAATTTTGAAAAATGTTTACGCCCTTCTTCATTTCACGTGATTTCAGGAGCCAATAATTTTGTTTGATATACTCCACGTGGAGTCACTTCGATAGGCTAAAGGTTCGTGACGTATGTTGTATTCTCGACGAATCACGCCGCTCTGTTCAACAACAACGTTCATTGCTTTCTCTCGACGCCACACCGAAATCATGTAGCTACCACGTGCCAAAGTGTCCATAATTCTCACGCTGCATCTTCTATTGTCTAGTGACAGTTGGCCGACCGCCGAAAGAAATCCTAGTTCTGCGAGTCTGAATTTGCCTACATGTCCCTAGGGGCTCCCTTTTGTTAGATGTACAGTGGCGTCCTATATTTCTGTCTCGCGCCGCCCCGCTTTGATCAATTGAGTTCTCAGAAACTGCTCCCTTTGTGCCTCAATGTTTTTTCACCGAGAGTATGAGACCTAGGTCGAAGGTTCGACCGGCTAGCGGCTCTAAAATTGGGGACCGGGAGTCATTCGTGATCCCTGAGATTCATTATTCCGCGTGTTAAACTCCAATAGTTTTGCATGTGTAGTCTCAGACAAAAGATACATCTCAATTAATGGCGCCCCAACTAAAGGACCTGATTAAGGAACACATGGTTTCTAATACTGACTGAAAGTAATAAGTGAATTTTGGATTGTGAACAAGTGAAGATTGTAGTTTGGTAATTCTGGTATTGTGTGTAGAATTTGTATGTAATAATTTGGTACTAGTTAGTTAATTTGACATTGTAGTTAGTATTCAGTATTTTTACTTTGTATTAAATAGTATGTGATCGATAAGGCCAAGGTTAATTTCGCGAAAGGAAGACAGTTACGATAAATTTAGAGCCGACCCCATGGAAACCGTAGATATTATCAGCTCTGGATCGGAAGATGAGCAGTTAGCAGGTACTGTCTTCCAGGAACTCGTAACCGGTGACGAGGGTTCCGACGAAATGGAAACAACGAACAGTGAGGTGGGTGAGACGTCGCAGAATGTTACGAGCGGGAGCTTGATTCTCGAGTCTCTGGCCGAGTTAATGGGAAATATGACGACTAATTTAGAAGGTACAATAAATGAGAATATTTCTAGTTTGAAAATGGAAGTAGCTAGTAGTAATTCTGACTTGAAAAATGAAATAAACCAGAATATTTCTAATTTGGAAAGTAAGATAAATGAAAATAAATTCCAATTTAGAAAGTAAAATGAATGAAAACCATTCTAGTTTGAAAGTAGAAATGGCTAGAAGTTATTCTGATTTTAAAATGAAATATATGAGAATATTTGTATTTTGAAAAAGGAAATTGACGAGAATAATTCTGATTTGGAAGGGAAAATTATGCAATTGAATTCGGCATTACGAAGTAGAATGAATAATTTAGAAAAATGATAACCGAAACCAGTCAAGAGTTGTATAATTCCACTTGCGAGTTAAAAAGCAATCGCATTTTGGCCGAAAGACTTGGCGTTTGGAAGTTGAAACCGAGCAGGTCGCCCGCGATATACGTGAGGGATTATCCACTACCGAGAATAGGATTCGCGAAAGTATGAATAATATAAGAGAAAGTTTTGATGGGGAGTTAAAATCCGCTCGTATTGAGATCCATCAAACTGTGGTGCTCTGCGACACGGTCGAGTTCACTGTGGCCTCAGTAAGCGAGCAAATGGAATTAGTTCACGCGGAAGTGACCGTGAAAATAGAAGACGTTAGGTCTGAAATGCAGAAAGGTTTCGGTGTAACAGACCTAGCAGGCGAGAGAAGTGTAATAGAATTCAACCTTTATGAAAAGCAAGAAACAGAATTAAGATAATTGAAGGCAAAATTACGTGACTTGGAGAATAACTTACATTATTCTCGTTCAACGTCCGGGAGTGTTGCTATAGGTTCGTTGAATATACCCAGCGGGTTAAAATTCGAATCAAGTGATAAAGAACGCCCATGGGAATTTATTCGCACTGTAGAGTTTTGTTTTTCGATAGCGCACATTCCGGAGGATTTAAAAACGAGATTAGATTATCAAAGGCTTCAGGGACACGCTAAATTGCGGATGGATACTATCGAACTGCTAGACTACTTTCAATCATGAAGCAATCTTTTCTAGAAAGATGCTGGGGGAAAGAAGAACGTCTTCGTTACAAGATGCGTCTATTAGACGAGAGGTATGTTCGAAAGTCTGGGGAAACGATGAGGGATTTTGCGACGAGAAAGATAACTGCTTTCAAAATGTCTGATAGTAATATAGACTACGATGAAATTGTCTGCATTATTATTAATCAAATGCCATTTCACGTGCAAAACCTCCTGAAAAGTATAATCTCGATGGATATCGAGAAACTCCAATTGTTACTCAGGAGATTCGATCAAACAATGGAAGGTACAGACCAACGCAGAAAAAATCATGTAGTAGGTTGCACAGGCCTTGAAAATAATAGTAGTCATACTGTCAGGCGTAAAACTCGAAATAACAATTACGGGAACCGTAAGGCAGTTTGTCAGGTACACTCTGTACCAGCGAAGAAAAGACGTTCATTCGAGAACGGAGAGACTGTTGGCGACACAACTCAGTTACACGAGGCCGCGGGGCGAGATAAGAAGTTTGTTTTCGAGCCTCAGGCGAGCTCATCTTGTGAAGAATTCGTACGTTAGTGGAAGGAAGCGACTAGCGTAGGACTGAAATTAGATCCCAGCGGAACTGTGGGAAACGCCACCGGTTCAAGATGATTCCGTGCGCCACGTTGAACCCCATAAGTGAATACTCGGAAGTAAATACAATGGATGAATGTTATTCGCAGGAAAAAGACTTATTAGATCATGTCGACGAAAAATTGCAGGAAGAACAAACGGAGGAATGTTTTGTAATAAAATCAGAATGTTGCGATAAGACGGTACAAGTGCTATTAGATATAGGCAGTGTTATATCAGCCGTGTCAGAGGAGTAGTTAAGTTATTTGATGATAGATAATATTATTTTGGAATTACCTCTAAAAACGTTCTTTATAATGGCTAATGGCAAACGGTCGTCGCCTATAACTAAGCAGGTATTTCTCAAACTAAAAATTTGTGAACTGGAAATAGAAATCGTATGTTTGGTCGTCAAAGGGTTAACGAAGCCCACCATTATAGTAATGGTTGCTCTTTATGAGAAATATGCATTCCTCGATGCAAGAAATATAAAGGTAAAATTCTGCACCTGTGACGCGAAAAAAAAAAGATCCACGTGATTTGATGAGGCTACACGAGGAACCAGGAGGACTGTCCAACGCGATAGATAGAAATACTGAGCAAAATGTAGATAGAGAAATTACAGAGAAAGTGTAAGGCAACGATGCACTTACGCAGGGGCCGGAACAATAAGCTATTGATTTATTAAGGCGTTACGCGGATATTTTTGGAGAACCGCGAGAACCAATTCGGGGATACGAATTCAAAAATTAATTTATATGATCGAAGATCATTCAGAAAAACATCCCATTCCTTATGCGTGTCAAAATGAAGTCAGGGGTGCTTAATAATGGCATTATTACGAAACAACAAAACGTCTATATTAATCCGCTTTATGTGTAAAGAAGAGAGATGGAAGCCTAAGTGTGTGCTTAGATGCCCGTTTGTTAAATAATGTGACTATTCCGTATAATTACTCGCCACCCAGAGTAGATGACATAATAAATCAGTTCGAGGGCACGAGCTTGTCCACCGGAATAGATTTTTCAGTTGCTTATTGGCAACTCGCCTTAAAGCCTGAAGACAGGAAATATACAGGATTTTTCTTTGAAGGGTGCACGTATGTTTTTTGTAGAGCAGACTTCGGGTTGAAGAATAGCGGTGCCGGACTCATTTAGTGTTTAGATGGTATTATACCGGACCACTTAATGACCAACCTTGTTATTTACATGGATGATATAATATTATACTCATCCAATTTTGAGAATTATCTGTGCGACCTGCGGGAAATTTTTGAATTGTGTGAGAATTTTAATTTGAAATTAAATCTAAAGAAATGTGAGTTTTATTAGCAAAATGTTCGTTTTGTGGGATACGAGATTATCTTAGAAGGGGTAAAAATGATCCCCGAAAAATTAGACATCATACGGGAATTGAAACCTCCCACTAATATAAGAGAATTGAGACGTTGTTAGGGGTCTATATTTTTATTCCAGATTTTGTCCAGAATACGTTAAAACCATAGAACCAATGTTGAAACTTTTACGAAAGAATAAAACATGGGAATGGGATGAAGAATGTCAGAACGCGTTCGAAGCTTCAAAGGCGCTGTTCGAACGAACACAAGTAATCAAACATCCCAACTTCGAACGGATAATGTTTTTACAAGTTGACGGGAGTGGTAGCGGCCTCGGCGCGCTCTTGTTCCAGGAAAACCGAGACGGTAGACAAGACATCATCGCGATAGCGAGTAGGACCTTTAAACAGCCGGAAAAGAAATATACCACGTCCGAAATAGAAACGTTAGCATTCGTATGGGCTTGCCAAATGTTTCGGCAATATCTTATTAATAGAAAATTCGTGGTAGTCTCAGTTCATAGCGTGCTCGCATTTTTAATGAAAGCACTCCGGCTTAATGACCGTTTGCAGCGGTGGTCGATCTGGCTTCAACAGTACGACATCGATGTGCGTTATTGCCCCGGAAAAGCGCGGATAATCTAAGTAGACTGCGTGAGGGGGAGAAGAAAGACGATTTGTGTTTCGAGATGAATGCATTAACTGAAATCGAAGTCCCAAACCCGGATTTGACATCTAAATGTATTATAATCATATAGAATAATTATCACTGTTCAGGAACAATACAATTATAGAAATATACCCAGTAAACCAACTCATACCATACATTGGACAGACTCACCATCCCATACATTGGACTGGTTCCTCTTATGTTGGATAACTCATTCCCTTTACACCTACAAAAATATTCTCACAAACAAAAGCTAGATTAATAATATCTTTATCAAGATGTGTGCCATCAAATATAGAAGAATCAGTTCGCTATTAATATTTTGAACTAAATAAGGAATTAATTCAAAACTCCAATTAATTAATCCACAAGAACACCAGAACAATATAACTTGCACTATTAATAAACTAAGTCATAAGAATAGTTGGAAGAGTCTAGCTATCTGGAGGAAATATAGGGAAGTATTCAGGTTTGGGTACTTGTGTATTTTTACATTGTATTCTACATGTGTATCTTGAAAAATCAACTAATCAATCAATTCATTCATTCTTTTTTTCCGCAGCAGGTAGGGAAAATACAGTTACACACCATAGGGAGAGAACTGAAGTGGCCCTTCCCCGAGAGTGGGACTCTCCAAATAACTTGGCCATACCCACTAATAACCCTCCTGTATTCCTCTCATAAATAGCTTTGCTTGAGACATCATCTTCTCTTCACAATTCTTTATCTCTTAGGAACTGCACCACCTACATCCTGCACCATCTACTACTTTTGTCCTAGTACAGATCTTTCCGGGAATAGTGAGAGTCTCTCCTTCCACTCTCCTTTTGGCAATTTTTTGTACAGTCCTCTGTCCCACTTGAACTTGTGCAGTGATTTCACTGAAATTAGAGGTATGTTAATATGTTGGAAAGAAGAGGGGAGTCCGAAGGTTTCAAAGATACCGGATATGAATTCAGAACCTTTGATCCTTGAGTTAAGAAGATCTGACAAAAACTTACCTTGGGGACAGAAATTCAGGAACATAACCACACCACTCCATTGTGCAGAAAAAACTATTTACTCTTTAAATAGCCTCCTGTAAGTGACTATTAAAAGCCTTGCCAGGACGCATGGAAGAAAAAGAATTTGAGGTCACGTTCCAGCAGAAGGTAAAAATTAATGTGTTGGTGGACTACAATGCGTACAGTTGAAGTTTCCTGATGTGGAGGTGGAAGATAAATTGTTCAAATCGTAATGTTAGGTTGAGGGATGCAGAGAATATTATGCATGAAACTCCAGAGTAGTAAAAATTATTGACGGCATACATTAATATTTAAAAGTTTACCTGTAATAAGGTTAAACTAAACTGACAGAACATACAGTAGGATTTAAAACCAATGGAGATACATCCACTTGACAAGAGGTAGAAGACTGCAGTGCAAACACTTAGTGACAAAATCTCACTGAAAATGAGTTCACGAAGAAAAGTAATAAATTAAAATTACCATTTGTTTAATTCCCTCTTTTTGCAGACAAGAGACATTTGCAGACTTCTGCCTGTCACAAGGTTCGTTCCGACAGCAATCGCGGATAGTTCAGAACGGTTCCGAACTGTCCCGCGCATGCGCAGAAGAGAAATCCCAGTTGTGTGCTGTTCCAGCAGTGACAATTCCGAACTTTTTGTCCCAGTTCGCTGTTCCAGCAGTCGCCAGCCAGGATTTCCGAACCGTTCTGAGAGTTCTGGATTCCTATAGGGATTTTATGTTCGGAACTGTGGTTACGGTCCGTCACCCGCGTGGTTCGTAGGCGGTGGGGTAAATAAACGGGAAGGAAACGAGTATCACTCGATTGTTGTGTCGCCGTGTAAACTTCTCTATTGTGCTACCTGTTTTGTTCGACCTTACGATATTAATTGGATTATTCTTTCGATTTTTGGACTATTTTCAACCTCTCCTGTTACATTATGACCCTGCTTGTTTAATTGAATTATTTTCTTTCGGCTTTCGGACTATTTTGAACCCCTTCTGTTACATTTTGACCCTGCTTTTTTCCTGTTATTTCTTTCCGATCAGTGACTGAAATCTTGTAGTTTATGAAGACGTAGCTGTGTTTTTAATAAATTTTCTGTATATTTCATTTTATTTCATTTGTATTTATTTAATTCTGATATTTCATTTCTACTTTCATCAGATTTAGTTCATTTCACTACTCATTTCTTTGATTAATTTCAATTCGTGATTTAATACTTTTCGTTGTTCGCCATCTGTTATATTTTACTTTCCTCGTCACCTTTATATTTTTATTTGGGTACTGGTAGACTAAAGAAAGAATGGATATCCATTCTTTCTTAAAGAAGGTAATTTCTATTCAAAGTGTGAAAAAATACATGGTATTAAAGTTAGTAAATATAAGTATGTCCTTGTGTCTGAATATTTTGAATTGTGTTATGAAGATAAAAAAACACTATTTTATAGCGTTCTCAAGGGATGGGTCAGCTTCGAAAATTTATATTAGCAAAACTGTTAAGCCTATGACATTGATATTTTACACGACGTTTCTGGGATAGTTATTTATAAAATGTGTTAGTTTTATAATTTTGTCTTGGATTAAAAAAATCTTGAATTTTTTATAAAACCTTGCAATTTCAAGATCGGCTAATCGCAAAAATTTTCCATCCATTAAATAAACCGTATTTAAAAATAAGATAAAAATTAACGATTAGCTTATTAATCATGGTACATTGTGATTTTATCTCTTGATACAACATGAAATACTCTAGATTCGGGTGCCTGGCGGTGATACTCAAACTCAACCGCACATTGGTCTTCCGTGTGTTATCAAGATATATAAAATCACAATGTACCATATTAATAAGCTAATTGTTAATTTTTGTCTCATTTTTAAATACGGTTATTTTTGCTTTTACTAATTTTACTAGATGTATGTCATTTTGGAACTGCTACTTGTTCACATTTTTTCATCAAAACTTTGGGCTCTAATGACCTTCCTGTTGACAAGCCCTTAAAGCCCCACAAAAGAAACAAAAAAGAACTTGAAAATGTTGTTTGTCATTTTCATCAAAAGAGTTTTTTTTAAATGTGCACTATATCATTAATAAATGTTGTTATAAAATGACATTGTTAACCTATCTTGACTGGAAACCTTATTATACTGAAGAGGGGTCGGATCTGACCCAAGCCTACCTTCCAACTTCATTTCATTCCACTAACCCGACTGAGGGTTAACCGTCGATTGGGCCCATTGTTGGCTGTTGCGCACATAAAAGTAGAAAATTATGTAGGGAATTACCACGTCATTACAAACATTTTATTAAAATATTAATATTACAAATAGGTTTTAAAAATAAAGAAATAATTTTTCCACAACATATATTGATACGGACATTAAAAATTGTTGCTCAATAACTCTTTTAAATATACATAACTGAAATTTAAAATAATTTTGCGTTGTTTTTATTTGAAAAACTTGAAAAAAAGCGCTGTTTCCCTTTGATTAACGCGCCATGTCGAGGGAACAGCTGAATCGTTTTATTTTTTCCTCGCGAGATGTCGCATGAACTTGACAGAAGGTCCATCTAACGGACGAACTTTAAACTATGGCTCGTAAAAGGCGTTCCTGCTGCAGACAATCACGAACGGTTCGGAACCGTCCCGAATTCCTCGCATGCGCACTGAGGAAATCCCATGAGAATTCTGAACCGTTCTGAACTGTTCGAAATTTAATGCTGGAACAAACCTACAGTGAATCTGCTGGCACAAGATTCCACATGCCCAGCTGATACTTGCTCATAAACAGGTGCTAGTTGTTCCGGTTGTCTATCTTTCATCCCCGTACATGCCGAGCAAAGTTCTGTAAGGCATGGTGGAGTTACCACACAACACACGTCACTTCATACCTTTAAAAAACTAATTTAATATTTAAGCATCCCTTACCCTTTTGTGATTTTATACAATGATACTTTCTTTTCGAGTAAAATAAAGATCCCTTCTCCCGCCTCTTGTTCACTGGAGTACCACATTTCGAACATTGAATGGAACCTCTTTTCTCTTACGTAGGTCAGATAATCAGAGAAGGTGATCATGGAAAAAAAGTTGTCGTGTAAGCTTTATTTGATCAAGTACAATTAGATGACATGTAATTATTTATTTTACTGTACCTTCCTTGACTGAGGCATTCATCTCCAGCTACAGTTATTGTTATCAGTTCATAAAAAGCGTCATTAGCAAAAGCAAGCGAAAAGACTGCGTAACTGCCTTTCTGAAGTACGCAGGGACTGCGCAGGGAGATCAAATTGACAGGTTTCATCAACGTTCTTTTTCTCGAAAAAGAAGAAGCGGGAAACGCTATGACGGGCACAGAATAACAACGAGAGATGAGAAATTCGTCGTTCCTCTCCCCAAACACGGCAGGTGTAGTGCAATTATAGGTTGCACGTTGAAAAGCTTCATTAATACAATAAAACAAATCTGTTGAAGTGACTTTAAGTGTTTGAGACGGTTCTACATAACGCTTGTTATTTTACCTTTCGTGAATAAGCGAGAGACAGACGAAATTGCATCTCAGGGTAAACCCTGCATGGTCACCGTCTAAACGCTCTAAAACTATATCACCTAGAAACTAAAGTCATATTCTGTTAGATGGGAAAAATTAGAATCTTTCAATGTTCTTCTATGACACCACATGATCGCCTTCCGTGCTTTAAATAGGAGTTTTAAGAAAATTGGGTGAAAAAACCGTGTCAGTCAGTCCTAAGAGGAGACACTTCACTGAGGTAAAGTATGTGGCGGAAAAAACACAAAGTATATCCATGTTCTGATGAGAAAATTAAACCTTGAAATTTGCGGCGCCACTAATAACACACATTTTTGCTTGACATTGAAAAATATTGAAGAAAATATGTATTTATTGGGTCGAACAGGAAGTGATTCAGTAGGAACTACTTTCACGGATAGGTTATGATGGAAGAACTGTATCTCTGCATCATTCAACTTTTTATTCAATTCATTACTCTGAGACATCACGATGCATCGTGTATGATCGTGTACGTCGTGTAGTGCCGTCTAGTTCGAGTTGTTCGCGTGAGTGAAATGTTCAGATCGTTGTGATCGTGAATTGGTTTCATGTGATACACAATTTTGTTGGCAACTTCAAGCATTTTATTCATTATTTTCATAATTTTAATATTCGGATTAATTTCTTGTTATATACGTCTTGCTTTGCTGAATTATTAATCATTATTTTACAATTTGATATTTTATTTTATTTACCGTTTATTTGAAAGTTACCTGCTTCAAGTAAGAGTAGTAATTAGGAATACCTTTAATTGCATTGTCTGAATCTTATATCGATTAATATGAGTAAGAGAAAGAGCTTAAGAAAAGTGAATCCAAATGAAGATGAAGAGGAGAGACTACATTTTTTGAGAATTGTATCTGCTTTCGGCTACTATAGGTAGTTTTTCAATAAATCATTGAACTCCCATTTATATTCTGTTGGCATAATAAATGCAGTATTTCATTACTTTTGATGCGAAAGGATATATTTTCTTTCTAAATCTGAACTGTTGTCAGTGAAAGATTTTAAATATAACACGCTTCACAAATTTCATACTGGAATGGAATGTGGTTTATTATGATGTCTATTATTAAATGTATTTTTCCTTTTAGTGTATAGAATTAAATTATATGAAGTCCTGCATAATGTATATTGAATCCTTTGGTTTGCAGAGAACTTTCCTTTTGAAAACAATTGTTTACAACGTACATTGTAATAAATATCAGACATGTGTATCAAGAATTACTAGTAATTTTTTTTGTCTGTGATTGTATATCAATTAACTTTAATTTTCATTTAAGCATTAGTTCATAACTAATTTTTGTTTGGTACAGACAAAGACCTTTTGCTCAAATAATGAAGGGCATTGAGGAAGGAAATTAGTGGAAAAAAGTGAGGAATAATTTTTCTTGTATTTTGTAAATCATAGTGGAATATTTTAGGCAGGACTAAAATGTTTTTGTTCAGCATTCTGCCCTAAAGGTTAACGCATAGTTTTTTTGTTTCCCTTTGTTTTAATTTCATCTGCCTTTATATATTTTCAGGACTCACTCACTTCAACGGGTGCAAAAGACTGAAAATTTTCTGAATTCATTGCATCCTAGACATCAATTATTATTGAAGTTGTATAGAAATAATCTACAAGATATCAAAATGTGTATTGAAAGAAATCATCGGATAATTCAGCTAATAACTAAAGATGTGGCTTATATGTTTGAAAATGTCATTTCACCACCTAAGCCTGCTGTAAGACCTTCAATAATTCCTGTTTTAAATGCTAAACCTTTAATATAAGATGCTGTGAAAGTAAGACCTTTAATATAAGATGCTTGCTGTGAAAGATTTTGGTATACTTTCTCAATTAGTTGGGGAAATTGGAGTCAATTGCAATAATTTTCAATTAGATTCAATACATGAGAGAGATGGACTTATGCCTTGAATTTTTACAAATCTTTTACAAATAGCAACATGTATCCTTCTTGATCATTAAAGTAGTTTGAATCACAAATTTTAGAAACATTTTGTATAATTATGGAAAATAAAAGATGATAATATACTAATTATCAAATATGAACAGACTACTTTCTGCGAATTAACCATGGGAATAGTGAAATGAGGAATCAATACAAGGCATTTTATTAGTCAACTATATCTTCCCTTGTGGTGTTTGTAAAATATTGTTTTGGAACACAAAATACTTGGGGAAACTTAGTTTGGTCACTGCAGTTGGAGACACGACTATTAACAAAGGGCATTTTTCTGGAATCAACATTAGTTGACTGTTTGCAATGTTGAAGATGAGAGTTCGGATTCCTTAATTACATGTGCTGAATTATAACAGTCAATTAAGCGTGTTTTTAATGACAGCTTCACAGAATTTAACAATACTATTTCCAATGCTGGGAGTTTGAGTGCTTTTTCTTCAAGGTGCACACACTTCACTTTCATTGTCTGTACAGTAATAAAGGTGGTGTAAAACTATGTACACTAAAATTGACCCCAGTTTCTCCTTGAATATGATGCTAGTGGTATACCTAAATTTTCAAATTTTAGTGTTTGATTTGATAACCATGAATAACTTGTCAGTGATATGCTTATGTGGAGCTATAATTGAAACTGGCTCATGTATGTTCACAAGTTTTGCTGAAGTAGTTCATTTCAAGCTAGGATATTGGTTACCTCTTGTCTTGAATTTGTTGTGAACATTACTGTTTATGTGAGAAACAAATGGTCTGAAGATTGCTTCTCAAATTATTGAGAATAAAAATAGTTGTGCTGCTTTGTGAGAATAATATATTTACTGTAGTAACTTTTGCATTTTTTTCCTAATCCCTGTTTCTAAACCTCTTTTGTGTAGTTTTTAAACTCATTATTTGTCTGGTAATCTCATCGGTCAATAGGGTTATTTCCGTAACTTGTGAATCATTATTCCATTCCCAATCCTGTGTTTCAGTAATGATGTTGAAGGGTTAATACCGCGACTTTCAAACTTCGCAGGATTGATGACGCCATGAATGGGAGCCCAATTTGGTGTTTCAGAATCTTGTTGGTTGGTAGAAGGAACATTACTAAAACTATAAATTCTTCCTGCTCGTTTATGGGACCTAAAACCGAAAAACATCCTGAAGCAAAGGATGAACTTGTTCTTTATTTGTAGAACTTTGGTAACGATGGCCACTAGGCCACACTTATTCCTTTTACGTACAAGAGAAATTGTGAGTGTTAAATAGATTCTTCTCAGTTGAGCTCACCGGCGGTAGGGAATGTATTTCTAGCTTAGTTACGTGCTCGGTTTTCTCTAATATAGTGCCACTGTGTGTGAGTAAATATCATTACACCGAGAGAGGTAGTGCCATAAAGCATTCGTAGTATTAAATGATAGAAAATTTGTAGATTGCTTGATATCTGGCTCATGTAATTACTTGTATTCTAAGGTTTCTTTAATTTGAATACATTGCTATATTATTGTCCAGCTAACATTGTTACAGATGCTTAGAAATCCAAATTGTAATCGCATTGTATTTTCATGAAGTGTAAGAAAGTTTGTTGAAGTGTAAGAAAGTTTGATGAAGTGTGATAGACAAAGGCGAATCATGTGTAATTCTTTCTATTTAACATAGTATAATGGTGATTACTTTTTAGTAAAAATAGTATTAATTATGTAAAATATATTATATTCTTTGTAATATTGTTCTATATATTAATGAGATAAGGGAAGTTTGAACCCTTTTAAATTGAAATACAGTAATGTGATTAATCTCTTTTTTACTCTTTTCTTTTGTCTTCTGTCCCTCCATTTGACTCTATTTTTGGTCATATTCTAGATGATTTAGAGAATTTCTTTCAGACTGTTACTCCTATTCCTGGAGCTGCCGATCTCGAGAAAGTACAGGCTACTCTTAAACAGTTTGTTCGTGATTGGAGCAAAGAAGGAGAAGCCGAACGATTGGCTTGTTATCAGCCCATCATTGATGAAATTGTGTGTCGTTTTCCTCTTAATTGCGGGTGAGTCAAACCATGAATTTTGAACTTGGCGTTATTTACATCTTTTTAGAATTGTTTTTATGCAATTTATTGATTTTTAACTATATATATGGGTGGTGTTTCTACAAAATTTATTTTAGATGTATGGAAGGTAATTCATAGATTTGAATTTGAAGATATTCACAATATTACAGAGCCTGTTTACCTTAAAGATGTTCTTGGAAGTAACCTGTACTTGGTCATTTTTGTTTATTCAAAACTAATTTAGTTCCGGTTAGCCACTTATCATTGCAACATCTAAATCTTGAGTGAGTGTAGTGTTTTGTAGTTTGCTTGTCCCTTGCATTTCTCTTAACCTTTAAAGAAATATTTTTCAGTAAAACCTATGTATAGTTGTGCAGGGCTGGTCCAAGGATTTTATTTGACACATGTGAGGTCTGCTTTTGGTGCCCTTCTCAACATCCCTGCACTTCTCCTACACCTTTTGCGTCGATAACTGCACTGGGAAATGAGTATATGGTTTTATTCATATGTACAATTGTGGGCATAAAAGTAGAAAGAAAAAATAACACAATTTGTTTTACACAATTAAATTACCATTCTAGAAGAATTAAGAAAGTAATATTTTTTTACGCAGAAGTAGTCTTAAATTTGGTTTAAACCAAACTAGTCCCTTTTAATAGAAAAGGGGGAAATATAATGTGAAAAAGTCAACCAAGTTTGTTTCTTATTTTCAACTTAGCAATGCAAAGTCATTGAAATTTTCAGTCCGAATCAGTGTGTTTAGCAAGACATTTTGAGTGTTTAACGTTGCCGATCCACAATGACTATCCAATGAAATGGTCAACCATGGGTTGTTCTTAATAATTTTTGAGTTTTGAAAAATTCCCTTCTCCACTCACCACTAATATTGGCAATGTTGGTAAAACCCTCAAAGGTTCTAATTCATTAGGGAAATCTTCAGTAAGATAGTTTCTAGTATTACAAGGTAATGTTTCTGGCAGCTATTTAGTATATACAGAGTGAAAATTTAGTAAGGGGACAAACTTCTTTGGGTGAATTCATACAATAATAATGACCAAAAAGTTTATATCAATATATGTCTGGAAATGGACGGTAAGTCCATAATCAAGCAGTTAGTTCTGGTACATTTCGTTACACATTATGTGGTATTCGTTTATTAACATACAATATTATTTAATTAATGTGTTGCGAATGCATATGACAATGATGAAAAATTGTGATTTTTATGTATGGGTGAATGCAAAATATTGAGTGTGCTCAACCAGTTACTGTTGTTCAAACCTTTGAACACTGTCTGTGTAGTCTCTGACTAGGGTTGCTATCAACAAAATCTCAAATCTAGGACAAGAAGACAAAACCCCGTATTTTGAAGCTGAGACCTGAACATATCCTAGTGAATTCTACCCCTCATAGTGATAAAATAAGGTTAACTTATTATTACGAATCATTAATTGAATAATAAATAAAGATGTGCTTTCAAAGTAAGAAATTTTCGTTTTTGAACAATTGAATAGATACTGGTCTAAATTGGAAAGCCAAAGAAAATACAAGAACAATTCCATAACAAATATTCCAATTTTATTTTTCTCCGAAAAAAATAAGAATTGTAGTGTTAACTCGTAGCAGAATGCATGATATTTCTAGTTACAAAAATAATCATCTTAAAATTAATGGAATAATTATAGCTTGCTTAAAAATACGGTCGCTTTCGCAATGACCTTCCGTAATTCTTGCGCTGCTGGCATGATGCACTTGGAATAACGTTCATAACGACTGAGTTCTCAATAATGACCCAATTCAAATGACTATTCCGAAATTCCATTCCCCTACTCGTAGAACATTCGGGAAACCCTAAGATGCTAGTACTAAGATTCCAGTACTAATTACTTTATTGCGGACTAACCGTCCATTTCCGGACGTACGAGTATGTCGATATGAACTACTTTTGTTTCTTTTCCTATCAGGAATCACCCCCTGAAGTGTATCACCCTACTTGTACAAACGTGTAAAGCTGACGTGACACAAAATGACTTAATATTGCTTGTCATCTTAATAATGCTTATAAGAACATGAAAGAATATTGATTGTATTTTAAATGAGTGATGCCTATGTTTCTTTATGTATTAATTTGCTGGAATTCCGAGCTGATCATTGTTAAAGCATTTGAGAATGCAAGATCAACAAGCATTTCACGATTTTAATTTGTACATTCGTTCAGAGTTCATTTATATTATTCTTCAGCTTGGTCTCTGTGGAACCGTAATCTTCGTGTTCATGCTAATTTCTCGCTTCTTCGTGAACCCTCTATGGCGTGAAAGTCGTCCTACTGCAGCTGTTCGATTGTTTCTCTCTCCATCAATCCGATTGTTTCTCTTCCCATCAATCGTTCTAGTGGAGAAACGTTGCTTCTTGGTATTTAAAGCAAACTCTTCAAGAACGGTCCGTTTTCACTGAATAGTGACCGTGGATGACGAGCGATGATCATGGGATTCGTGACATTAATTATATTTCGTCGACTTATCTTCTACCAGATGTTGAGGTTACGCTGAAGTTTCCTTTCATGTCTTGCCAGTATTAATGTTGTACACAAATTGTAGCTCGGACATTGCGCTGGTTGCATCTTTCAGTTGCCTCAGATAAAACGCCTTGTTTAGTTCCTGCATGATTTCATGATATCATACAGGAGCATAATGAAGAATAAGGGGAAAGTATATCCCCCTGCCTTACTCCTGAAGTTCTCCAAAACTCGACCGACACCTATCCTGTAGCGCGCACCTGATTTCTGTATGACTTATAGAAGCTCTTGATGGCCGTTATCAGGCTGCTCTCCACGTGTCAAGAGCCTTTTTCATGTCTATAAAGCAGTGGTGGCCCTCTTGTGCCGTATTTGTTGAACCTCTCACTTTGGTGGAGAACAAAGGTACTACGTGGTATTGATAGTTCCCAATTACGTGGTATTGAATTATATTTTATGCTAGCTGCATAGCTGTCAGTTCTAAGAATTCTCGGTATGGTTCCACATAACCATCTTTGGGGTGATTTTATCTTTTGCAACTTTCCCAAGCTTCATTTTAGTAATGGCGTTTTTTATTTTATCTACCATGATATCCAGTTCTCCGATTCCGCAATCTGGGAACCCTCATCTTGGACTGTGTGGTCTCTGTTCAGTAGCCCCGCAAAGTATTGACGCTACCTTTCCATGGTTTCACATTCACTCATAAGGCCTTGATGCGTATAGTTTTCGTCTTCATGATCTTCAGGATCATATGGAGGAGGTTCTGGTTTTCGTGGGAAGATCTCTCCATAAGCTTTCCAAATTTCTCCCTCAACTTGGTCTCGGCTGCCCTGGAGTTTCACAGTGGACCTCTATTTATGACGTGTAGTCCTCTGGTCTATTGCAGTTGAGGTATATGCACCATCGTCTTTTCTTATCTCGTGTCTGAGTTTACTTCAACTACCACCAGTGACTAAGTTTCCTCTTTGGTCCCTGAGAACGTAAACCTAGCCGCGCCCCATCATGTCCGAACATTCAACGCTGATTGACCATCACGCTCGGACAATCAGAATGAAGCGTCATCAGCAAGCCTATTGAACCGACGCGTGACTCGTTCCACCTCGCAGAGTACGACAGCAACTTAGGTATGTTCGACTCGGACATTGCCCTTAAGAAGACCACTATGGGATGGACGAAACGTTGGTAGTTCTGTCTTCTGAGACGCGGTTTTTCCGGAACCCAAGTATATATGCGGAGTGTCTGTTCGAATGGAGTTATTTCCACTTCCAAAGAAAAAATATTTTTTTCTCTCATCCGATTGCAGTACCTGAATAATATCGATAGTAATGATTGGTTCTGTGTAAAAGTGCTTATGTTTTGGTTAAAATACCCTCCATAGTTTGTGATCAGGTTTAAAAGGGACTAATTGTGTACATTATATTCCCTTAAAATCGGTTTTATGTTCTTTAAGTTTGGAACAAAAGAGTCCTTTTCCTTTGGTGTGATGCTTGGAAAAAGAATATTCCATGTTAAAGGGCTCATTTTCTCAGAGTTCAAATAACCCAATGCCTAGCCAGCTTTTTTTTTTGTCGCAGTGTGTTTTATCCATACTTGTAATATCTGATGTCGATGGTTGGGTGATTCTAAAGCGATAACATTTTATTTGAAGAAAAATGGACGTATCTCAGATGAAATTGCAAACAGAAAGTGACTCTACAGAGCAAGAACAAAAATTGAACAAGATAAGTACTTAAGAAGGTTTCTGCACCCTTATAAACCTAAAAGAAGGGATCGTTCCAATCAGAGATCCCCTACATGAACTTGTTTGGTGAGTGGCATGCATTATCTTATTCATAAGAAAAATAAGAGAATGTTGAGGGTTTGCAGGGACTTTTTTGTGAAAAGTTTCAACCTTTCACAAAAAAGAGTTTAAAACTGAAATAATGTTACAGTAAACGGTGAAATACCTACAGTAAAGAGAAGTGGTGACAAAATATCATTTAAAACCAGAAAGGACAATGTTGGAGAATTTCTGAATGAATTACAACCATCCGAAAGTCACTACAATAGACATAAGAGCAAAAGGATCTATTTGTCATCTGACCTCAGTCATAAAAAGTTGCTTGAATTTTACGATGGTGGTGTACCAAGGAACATGAAAGTCTCAAAGACAATGTTTCATATATATTTTTAAAAGAATAAAATATTAGCTTCAAGACACTGCTTCAGATGTTTGTGTTGTGTGTTGTGTGTGGAAGAATAGGATAAAGAATAAAAGAAATTCACGAGAGAAAAGAAAGCTGATGTGGGAAAAGAGAGTTCACTCTTGAAGGGCTAATGCATTTTATGAATTGATTCGTAAACAAGTAAATAACAGCATTTCATTGTGTTTTGATTAGCAAAAGGTTCAACCTTTACCAAAGACACCTATCCAAGGTACCTTATTATTAAAGGCAAATTAGTTAATACAATCTTTGTTTTGTACAAATGGACACAAAAAATCCAACATTTTTTACATGGTTGGATACTCAAGCTGATAGAAGAGCAGTAGAAGTAGGATCGGCTCTCTTTCAGTACCTAAAGAATTTGGAAATATCTTCAAATATGCATTCCCTAATGCTATTCTGTGATGGATGTGGTGTGTAGAACAAGAATAGCCACATAATTTATGTTCTATTATTTTGACTTCAGAATAAGACACCTGATCATGTAAGAGAAATAGCCATATTTTTCCCAGTCAGGGGACATAGTTTCCTCCCTGCTGACTGAGTATTTGGGAGATTGGAAAAGGAAATTAAAAAAACATAACCTTTTAACGACTAAAGAAGAATATTATGAGATATTGAAGAAACATGAAAAAGTGAAAATCCTAGGAGAAAACTAGTTTCTCTACAACATTTCAGAGTTACAAAAATATTACAATAAATTGGAAGGAATTCAATCAACAAAAAGAATAGTTATAGAAAGGGTAACAAGATCTTCCTCTAAAATCATACAATATGATCATTATAGATTTGAGACTGGTAAAGAAAAACTTGTTTAATTACTCAAGAGAGGTAGAAGACGCTCAATTAATATCTATCAATTACCAATTCTGGCAAAGATATTAAAGGAAAACAAAAAGAGGGATGTTCAAAAGTTACTTGAAAAACAAGTTGGAGAAAATTGGAGTGAATTGTCAGAATTGGTTTTATAAGCGTCTTCTCTTACCTGATGTATTGACTTCTCGTGATAACATGTAAAATGAAGAAATTTATTGTGATTGCACAGATCATGATATAGGTGAAATAAGAATTAAAATATTTTTTGTAATACTTCCAATGAATGTGAAGGAAACGAAGTTAAATTTATTTTTCTTTATTAGGATTTTAAAAAAAAATTCTGTAACATGTTACAAGTATCAAGAAAACAAAGTTTTCATTGTTTCTTTATTGCGTTTTTGTGCTATTTCCAAATTCCTATTCGAAATTATTTAAAAATATGTCTGAACAAAAGGGCTATTTAAAAATGTCTGAACAAAAGGGGCTATTTCCATTTTTCTTTTTTTGATATCTTTCAGATTAATGATAGAATACTTATAAAGCAATAATTTGGAATCACAACATATTTTTGAAGCAATTTCCGAAAAAAAGATAGTGATAAGTTCCATGTACATTTAATTACACGTTTCTTTCGTTTCCTGAAAAATTTGCTTTGATGGAAATGCCTCCATTTAAACAGACACTTCTGTTTATGAAGAATATGTGAATCGCTCACGTCTTCAGCCGCTCTTTTTCCTGCGGTCTCGAAGTTATTCCATGTTTCCTCGAGGTCTTGGTCTCTTCCAGTTTAGTTGTCAACCGTGATTCTGTTGGCGTAGTTTTGTCTTACGTTTTTCTCTCGAACCCTTATTTTCGGGTCTCCTTTGGTACCACCACATAATGACCATTCTCTAACTCTAACTATTGCTGTTCTTCCATACTTGGTATGGTTTTTTTTACTTAAAATGACTTTTCTTTGTTCCATATCTGTGTATTTACGTTCATCTTTATGAACGAACGTGGAATTGCCGATGACCAGACAAGTTTCCACACTGGGATTAAAGATGCATTCTCCATTGCTGTTTCTCATGGACTCTCCGTTCTTTCCCTTCCCTTGTGGCCAATCCTTCGGGTCGTTCCCCAATCTTCTGTTGAGGTCACCAGGGTGGCGAGCGATCGGGAAAACGGGAGAAGTCAGTGAATTTTCTGTTTCTGGAATAGTCAGGGAATTTGCTCACTGCTCAGGGAAAAATTGTAAAAGTGATAGCAAAATTTATATTTTGTTATTTAAACAAATAAATAACGTAAAGTAAAAATAACGGGAAAAGAAGCTTTGCAATGACAATATGTTAGGCAAGGTGGTCAGAAGACCAATGGATGAATGAAAATGAAATAAAACAACGAAATGAAATAATGACAATGCTTTACTTTTGAAGAATGATTTTTGAAATATTGATAATTTCCTTTTATGAAATTACTTATTTATTTTTATGAGATTTTATCTGCTTTGATGTTTTTCTCAATCGTTAAAGTTGTGTTAAGTTAAAGTTAAAGTGCATGTTAATGTGCGGGAACAGTCAGGGAAAAGTCGGGGAATTTTGAGATGGAGTAACACTAGTCTCCCTGGGTTACCCATGATCACGCTCCCACCTTTTACTCATGCGTTCTCTGAAGAAATTGGAAGAATTCGTCCTTGATACCTGCAGCATCGTCTTTGTTAGGTCCGTAAGTAACAGAGAAGGGGGGGAGGGTTGAGAGCATTAAGAGTTTACCAAGAAAGATCAGATGGGATAGATGAAAGAGAGGGGTGAAGTTTTGGAAGTTGTACCCTACACTGCTGAGTACCCTCGGGTTTGTCGTGCTCGTCGCTGGTTGCAAGCTTCTGAGGGGAATGTCTGGTTCGTGACCCTATATTTGTTCTTCGAGGCTGGCCTGATACGGAACAGATGGTACTGGGTTTTCCACTGTCTACCTGCCCGCATGGTAGCTGACATCGAGCCCCAAGGAAACTGATTTCAAAACACCATACTTTTTGCGTTTGTGAATCCATAACTTCCAAAAAATGTTCATTAGTATTTTTATCAATGTCATATTAACAAATAATACATTTTATACGAATATGATGTATGAGCACAAACGTCTACCATTCGTGAATAGTAATTTACAAAATGTTTTCAATATTATATGCTACTTGATTACTATTAATATAACAATTGTTTAAGGGCGTTCAGTTTTATATTAAGGTTAACGAACCAAATACAATGATACGACCATACCCCAATTTTCCCGAATTTGAACTCTTAAAATAATAATCTGTATACCCAAATAATCTTAAATTAGTTGTCATAAGATTACATTCTGTGTAGTTTCTCCCGGTGACGCTACGCAGTCTCTCAGTTTGAAATTTGCTGTGTTATAATCAAGCAATGTTCTTTACATTCTTTGTTGATTTTAAAATGAGCAGATACGTAAGAGGTATAAATTTAAATAAATTACGTAGATCTGTTTTTCTACAATTAGTGTTAAATAACTTATTGTATGTTTATACTGGGTGTGTCAGTAAAAGCCAACTTCTCAAACATCTAAATGAATCAAGATATCGAAGTGCGGTTTTCACCAAGATAAGTCTTGACGTGAGGCCAATCATAAAGATTGGTAGCATTTTTTACAGCAGACTTATTGAACATTGATTTAAAAAAATGGAACTTCAGTGAAACTTCTATTAACTGACTCTTCTTAATAGCAAACAATTCTCCATAGCGGTTACTTTTTCACCTCCCCCCCCCCCCCNATACGTTTCACTGTATACTGACTTTTTTCTACTTGTTCCCTCTGGCCCTTCGCGGCTGAATACGCCACTGCACTGGGCCCAGAAAGCTGTCTTGATCAATCATCTGACGACTATTGTTAGATAGATATTTAGTTCCAGTGACTTTTAAATTTTAGACCAGTGACTATTGGAAGATAAATATTTAGTTCCAATCGTGGACGTAATAATAATGAATATGAAAACAGAATTAATTTGCCTTTAGCGCAATCTGTTGACGCGTTTACAAAATTACACCTCGACGATAGCAGTGCTTTCAATGAAAATTTCACAGACATTATCCACACCGACATTGCTTGCTTGCTCGCTGAGCATGCGTTGGTGCGCAATATGATCACTAAAAACATGGACGCTACATTACAGAACGTTGTGAAAAAAGGTCATAATAAAAATAAATTTGTTAATAAATTTATTGTCAAAAAACAGTACAGACTGCGTATGACCACGTGGAGGACAATAAACTAATTTACTCTCCGGAAGCAAGCAAGGGACAATCCCATCAATTCCGATCAAGGGCCCTAAGGCAGAGGCGGATTCAAAAATTTCAGCAAAAGTTCCTAGATAAGATAAAAAGTTAGCTGCGAGTTATAATATATATATTATGTCAATATGTTTGTAATTTAACGCAAATATGTTTGAAAATTTACATGTACAAGTTATTATCGAACTATAGATTATTCTGAGTATAGTGTTTAAAAATCATAAGAGTTGAAAAAAAAC
>NNCF01128421.1:311490-343936 GCA_002313205.1 Laupala kohalensis
CTCTAGGGCGATGAATAATATTCCTATTGCGAGTATTGTGTTCGTGAACGAGACTGTTTCGTATAAAGCAAGGGTGGCACTTCAGTAATTCGGTCTTAACAAACAAGACCGTTTCATAAATATAAATGCAGGGAAGTGTTAAGATATTTAATTCCTTGAATAAAGGTTTACAAGAGTTTCGGGGGTGAGATTTACAAATTATCCGAACTATCCTCTTCTGAATTCTGAAAGTTTGAATACTCTGACCGGAATTACCCCAGAAGGTAATGCCGTAACGTAAATGGGAGTAAACGTTTGCTAAATATACGCAACGGGAAATCCGTTGACTAACTGCGTTAACTATGTTTCGGAATGCGTAACACAATTTGCTTAATTGGGAATTAAGATTGTCAACGTGACAATTCCATTTGAGGTTGTCTTGAATATGGAGACCTAAGAATTTTGTATTCGTAACAGTTTTTAATTGTGTTCCGTTTAAAGAAAGAGAAACCTGGGGTAAAGATTTTGTGATACTATTGTGAAATGACATGGACACTTTTTTGACAGTGTTTACAAAGAGACGATTTGCATGGAACCAAGTCGAAAGGTTAGACAATACGTTTTGAGCGTTGGCGTGTTTACATAGTAAATTAGTGTCATCAGCAAAAAGAACCATTTTGCAATCTGATGTGGATGATGACATGTCGTTCACATACAATAAAAAGAGTATAGGGCCGAGAATTGATCCTTGGGGTACTCCGCAAGTAAGTGGCTTTGTTTCTGAAAGACAACGCTCAAGTATTTTATTTTTAGTATAGGATATTTCTACTTGTTGATATCTATCTTTTAAATAAGAAGTTAGCCATTGATGTGGAAGTCCACGAATGCCTAAAGAATGCAATTTGGTAAGGAGAATTCCGTGATCGATGACATCGAATGCTTTGGATAAGTCAAGAAAAACACCCTGAGGATTTTCTCCACTGTCTAGAGATGTGGTAACATCGTTTAAGAAGGAAAATATGGCGCTTGTAGTGGAAAAGGATTTCCTAAAACCGTGTTGATCGTGTCAGAGAGTGGTTTATTTTGATAAAACATCTAGAAGACGCTTATAGAACAATTTTTCTAGGATTTTTGAGAAAGTGGGTAGTAGAGATATTGGTCGGTAATTTCCAATATTAAGTTTGTTTCCTTTCTTGTGTAAAGGTTTCACTTTAGCTCTCTTAAATATATTGGGAAACACCCCTTCCGATAAAGAACTATTAAAAATATTTACGAGTGGATTTAATATAGCGTGGGACGAAGATTTAACAATAAACTCAGGTATATCATCTATGCCTCGTGAAAATTTGTTTTTTAAGGAGCTGATGATTCCCATGACTTCACTGGCGTTAGTTTCGGAAGTGAACATAGAATTGGGTATGTGGGTGGTAATAATTGGAGGACATTGATTTGGATATATTGAGTTCGTTATTTTACCAACTTCTGAGAAGTGAGAATTAAACAAACTTGCGATGTCCTGAGGATTTGACACGATCTTGCCATCGTTTAGTAAAGAAACATTTTCTTCGCGATTTTCAGAAGTTGACGTGTAATTGTTAACAATATTCCACATGGCTTTCATCCGGTTGTTCGATTTTAGTATATGCCTGTCGTTTTCCATAACTTTAGCTGCATAGACTACTTTTCGGAGAATAGTCTTATATTTACGAAAATAATTATGGAATTCGGGTGGCTGGTTATAGCGTTTTGAAAGATAATATAAACGGCGTTTGTTTTTTGAAGAAATTCTTATCCCTAGGGTGATCCATCTATTGTATTTTTTTGTGTTAATTAACTTGCGTTTTATGGGAAAACTAGAGTTGTAATGTTTTAGGAATGTTGAGATAAATACATTGAATTTGTCGTCGGTGTTTTGGCAATTGTAAACATCTTTCCATGTTTCTTCACGCAAATAATTTACGAATATGGATTTATTTATGTCATTAAACTCTCTTGTAAATTTGTAAAGGATTTTAAGTGGTTTTAGGTTATTATTAATAGTCAATACTTGAGCAAGATGATCACTTTATCCGGCGATAAACACTTCAGAGAGAGACGAGATTCCATTGTTGACTATAAATTGATCTAGCAATGTTTGAGATGAGCCGGAGAGGCGAGTGGGGTCGTTTATCGTAGTAATAAGGTTGAAGGAGTCGATAAGATTCTTGAATCGATTAACTGGTGAATGTGCAGAGTCGGATGTACTCAAGAAATCGATATTGAAATCACCACATATAACGATAGATTTAGTAGATTTATGTGCGATATGTTCTAAAACATTTTCGAAGTTCCGAAAAAACATGTCAAGATCTGATTTAGGAATTCTATAAATACACAAAACAACAATACCGGTGTCGGTCAGATTAACTGCAGAAAATTCGAACACGCTATCTACGCAGAAGTTCTCGTAGCCTGTCAGTGGAGAAGATAAAATATCATTACGAACGTAGATACACGTACCTCCGTGGGGATTTTTGCCTTTAAAATTTTGCCGACAGTAAGAACTTGCTAAATAATAATTAGAAATAGCAGTATCGTTGATGTTGTTAGTTGAAAGCCAATGCTCTGTGAGGCATAGCAAATCGAATCGATTTTCGTGTACCAGAATTTCAATGTCTGTCAATTTGTTTGAAAGGGATTGGACATTATGATGAAATATAATTATTTTATTTTCGCAAAGAGTTTGTGACTCACGAGAAATGGAATCGACGTTAGATTGTGGAGAGGAATTTGAAATTGGTACAGCTTCGTTTCGGATCAAACCCACACACTGCACCTGAACGCGATTGTCACCTTCGAGTACTGCATCGTACTCCTGAGCGCAAGTTTTAACCGTGTATGGGGACGGCAGGAGGAATAGATGAGGACGTGCGAGATGAGGAAGCAGTAGGTGAAAGAACGGGGAAAAGAGAAGTAATGGGGGTCAGATAGGAAGAGGAGATGGTGATGAGGTAGGAGCAGGAGGAGGAGATGAGGTAGGAGGAGGAGGAGATGAGGTTGGTGCAGGAGGAGGTGTAGGAGTGGGTAGTGGGGCAGGTGGATGATGTGAGGTCAGATGTGAAGCTAGAAGAGAACCGAAGTGCTGTTTCCCAGACGGTCTCAGGTGTAAACCGTGCTGGGTAAAGTCCTTGGCAGTCAGGTGTGGTTGCAAATCAAAAAATGTGATTTTTGTGTCTGCCAGGTGATGTTTTAGGGAGATGTTTGCCAGGTTAATTTCGTGGTTTATTTGTGGAACGTTGAAGCGTGGAGACAGGCTAGAGAGCACTATGTTCGTGTGCAAGGAGGCCATTTTTAGTTTTTGTAGATGTTCAGACGCGTTGAAATGACCACCCAAGTTAATATCGTTCTGCCCACCTATGATGATTACTGTGTCCCGATGTGTGAGGTTTTTAGTGTAAGTGTCCAGTTCTCGAATAACTTCAGTCAAACGAGCGTTTGGCTTAAAGAAACCGGAGACTGAGAACTGGCTAGGAAGAAATCCACGCAATACGGAGGACATCTGACGACCGTGCGAATCAGCTAGTATGAGCACGTTTGATTTCTGCGTGGAAGTGTTGGTTTGATCTCTGGATAGCACTACTTTACGTGATTTTGGGCGGCTGTGCTTACCAGTGCGTGGTGTGTGAACAGGTCTGGGTACTGGACGGGAGGGAATGAAACGAGTAGGTAAGGGAGGAAACAGGGACATGTCATCTAACACACTAAACCTATTCTGAGTGAAGAGTTGGGGTGGTGCATGTGTCGTTGGTCTAACCGGGTGGTAGCAGTTGGAAGGACGTCGAGAATTTCTAACTAGTCCAACCGCCGATCGTTTTCTTATTGACCTCTTCCAGCGCACTGATTCGTGTGTCAATATACTGTACCATGTCATTGTACGCCTTCTGAAGATCAGCTTTGAATGAGTTGAGGTATGCGATAGTGTCCATTGTTGTGAGATAGTTAGCAACTTAACGACAAAAGCAAATGAGAATATACGAAAAATGACAACACTGAATGAAGGATGTTAGTATAATAATATATTTGTTACTACGGAAGTTACAAGTGAGATAATAAATAAATTAAATATACAAACAAACCGACGACAAAAATGATTGAAATAATTATTTAGGGCGACCACTGGAGATTAATTAATTCGACAATAACTACCGTATGTTATAGATTAATCATGTTACGTCGAATGAAAATGGGAGACGGGACCGGGGTTCGAACCCGGGACCTTGAGCTCAGCGCGCTCATGCGCCTACCGACTGCGCCATTCCGTTCGTAAGATGATTAATCTGTTACCTGGCGGTGAGGTTCACCGCAATCTAAGAGATTTCTATGTTTGTGTTCCGTATAGTGTTAAAATGTAAATAAATACGAAAGAATCAAGAACAACGAATTGTAAAATAATGTAATAATTCTATGAATTATGACGATAACTTGGGTGCAACAATGGGGCAGGGTTTAAATAAGTAAATAAACAAACCGACAACTAAAATCACAGAAATAATTTAGGATGACAACTGCAGATAAATTAATTCCACAATATCTAAGGCAATATGTTAAATTGTAATGAATAACTACAAAAAGATCACGAAAACAAATGGTAAAATATTGGAATAATTCTATTTACGACGACGAAACTTGAGCAGTGCAACAATAGAGTACGTTATTTGTAAGTTAATAATGATGTAATAGTATACGCACCAGAAAATCTAAATACAGCAAAATAATTAATTTTAATGCACCAAGAAGTTGAATTTATGATTCCGTTTGTACTTACGTAAACTTTATTACACCTTTGAATGAAGCACTGAATGAAAACAATATGACATTGTATTTGGTCCGTTGAGTTTGAAAATCTTAGGAAATGTTTTTAGTGTTTTTTCACTTAACACTCACACAGAACAAAGAATTTTACACTACAATGAAAGTTGGGATCTAAATACAACTACTGATCACAAAAAACTCGAAAAAATAAAATAATTAGAAAGATTATACTGAAAAATAGAGAGAGCTCATTCACAACCGCAGCTAACGCCAGGAGCAAGCTAGCCAACCTCATAAATATTTCGCTTTAATCTTCATAAATTGCTGGTCGCATTAGAAAACTCGAATTGTGGGAAGAAAGTCAGGGTCGCCAGTCTGGAAAACCTGGATAAGTCAGGGAATTTTGCAGTTCAGAAATGTCAGGGAAATTTGTATACACGGATTCGGTAAATTGAGTCCCGATCTTTGGTGAATGGGTCAGTACGTGCGAGGAGGCAAGATTGTAGTGGAGATGGAATAAAAGCTTCACGGTCTTGAGAAAAGTGGACTGGAATCCAAAATCAAAATTATCGACATCGGATCATTTGATTACTTTGAAATATTTAAACTTATTGGCGTTACATATAGTTACAGTAAAACTATTATATTTTGTTAAATGTATAATAATCTAAAGCACATAAAACTACCTGTTTTTATGAATGATATTTGTCAAGTCTATATTTGCGCGTCCACTTACAACAGAAATTGTGGAATTGTATGAATATCCCGAATTGTAAAATTACATTAATTAGTTTGTTCTATCCACGATCAAAATTATTTTATTTCTTTAAAAGCTGCGCTATTGGATAGTTCTCATATTTTTGGTACATAAATTACGGTTTCAGTGAAGGAATTGAATTTAACAATAAGTCAATTGAAATAAAATTACGAATTTTAGTTTTTTTTCTTTTTCGTACTAATGTTAATATTCAACGAAACAAACAATTTTACTGCTACATTCAATAGAAATTCAACTTTTCAAGAGAATCTAGCGAACAGTTTTCGATAGTTTTGACATACAAATTGAGTCTTCATCCTTTTTTTTTTCACCGGAAGTAAAAGTTTCATGTAGGTAGACAGTTATACTTCAATTGTATTTTTGAACTTTCCCTCTCGCTTAATATTCTCTGGCTTGGCACTATATTCCTGAAACATCGAAATACACATTGGCAGTTTAAAAGTAGCAGGTGGAAAGAATTAATGATTGTTTTACATTATAATTATTCACGTTAATTACCGATTCGTCGTTTCTACACGTCATTTACTTCATCATTCCCATATGTATGCCTAGATTTCAACATCTTATGGAATAGGAATATGAATCCGTCCACGATGAAAATATTCATTCGTCTCTTGCTTCTCATCACATCCAAAGTGGCAGCTACCATCGGCGAGATGAATGAAACTACATAGAATCTGAACTGCTGAAGGAAAAGTTATTGGAAAACTAAAAGGATTTTCCTGCTTTCCCTCACTCCCCTTCCCAACTGATCAGGGACACCCGTGACTGAATTTACTGAGTATATAAGCTGTCGGGCCTCTGTTTACCCTACACCTCTGCAACCAGGAAAAAATACTTTTTTTTCTTGTCCAAGTAATATCCAAATTCTATAGATTTATTTATTTTTAAGTATTCAAAAATTAACTGTTGTTAAGCCAAAGAACTAAAATTAATTCAAAATTGTGTAATTATTTTATTTCTGGTTGCCTCTCAATACTGTACAAAATCAAAATTTCCCGCTCAGAAGTGAATTAGACAATGGTTAATTCGAAAAAGATTCCCAAAAATAAAAAATGATTGGAGATAATTTTTCTCTTACTGGATAATTGACCTTACATGTAACAGACATACTTCATGCTATTCGAAATGCGTATGTTCGTTATCGAGACACCTTAAAGCAGAAAAGAAAAATCGGAGACGCAGAGACGAAAGAAAACGTCAATATAAGATCAAGTGAGAAAACTTGCACGTAAGAAAACAAAAATATTTTCAACGAAGCGCCAAGAAAAGCTGACGAGTACGACTTAAAAATAAAACTACTCCAATAAATCGATCAAGGCGGATTTTAAGCGATTGTTATTATTGTCTTAATTGAGCACTTTATTGTTTATTTTATTCAAGATTTGTGAGTTTAAACTACGTTTAATTTATGTTTACCGAGATTAAACGCATGTAAATGACTTCGCACTTTTTTGTATTATTTTTGTTCCAATTTTGAGAATTGTTACAATTGGTAAAGGATTTTCTAAGAATACTTATTGTCAACGTACAATATAAAGTGTTCCACAAATTATCTTGAAAAGTGATATGTCGTAGTATGCATAACAGTCGGGAAAGAATTTGAAACATTCTTTGGAAAACCTGAAAATGACAGGGAAGTTTGTTACAGAAAAATACGGGCCACCCTGAAATTGAAAACCCACATTTTGTATCATCAAATTTGTTGAAAATAAATATTTCAGTAACATGTGGTTTTTATTTATCAATTAACGATACTTCATATCAGTGGTATATTTGTGATTTTTTGTCTGTTTGAGATTTACGCATATCCGATGATGGGACTTTCACAAGGAGTTTGCTAGGAACGTCGATAAAATATTCGTATATCTACGTTGTCTCACAGGTCCATCTTAGAAAGTGCGTTACACTAATGAGTTGAACGTTATTCCACTGGCGGAGGTTTCACTGTCATTGCGGAACGTTATTCCACTGTCACTTGAAGTCGTACGCTGCTCCTGCTTAATACGAGGGTTTTTAAAAAGATGATCCAGAGATTTTGTTCGAAAATATTCTTGTGAAAACGCCGTAATGAAATATTTGTTGGTAGTATTGTTGGTAAATTATACAGAATGTCTGCAATAATTTCTCATGATGTTCAACGAAATGACATTTAGTGTTTTCGGCCGAAAAGTTTGTCCGGAAGAAAATAAGTGAAAAGCAAGTATGTCGGATTTTTAAGAGAAATTCTGTGTAAAACAGAACCGTGTAATGTTGATGAAGATCAAGCTTCTCTTAATTGTATATCACATGTTCATATTCTTTTCTCACATTATGATTATTTTTGGCATAATTTTAATGAAATTGTAGTAGGATAAGAGTGCGCACTTTGTAGTAGTTTGGAGAAATCTCAGATAGCTTCCAAATGTTACTAAACCTTCTTTGTTTATGAGTGAACAATTACAAAATTCTCTTTTACTTTAAAATAAACTTTGTAGAAAATCGGAAAAATAAAAAAATAATGCGAAATGCGTACTGGGTTACTAACCGGTAAGGAGTACGAACTGTGAGGAGCTAGGAGAACGCAATAGTAGTACACGAAAAACAAAATCTGTACACTACCTTCTTAGCTACCTACCACTACTTTCATGGTAGAGCAGTCCTCGTGCCGCCACTCTTTACAGTGTACCCAATCTTTAAAAAAGGAATGTCCTCATCCTAAGCACTATGTTGATTCGTCCTTGTAAATCACAACTTGAGCCGTACTTGTGAAAACTTGTGGATCTCGTGTAATCATTTTTGACCCTATTTCCTTGGTTTCTTTATTATTTTACCATATGCTTTCGCATTTTTCTTCAAACTTTCTTCCATTCTTTGTTTTAACGTGTCTAGGTCCTGATTTTCCTTTTCTTTTGCCTGTAAATCATATTTAAATGGCGAGGAAGTGGTATCTTCAGATTATTATACATGTCTCTTCCAATTTTTGATTAATTTTTCCGTCTGCCATGATTTGAGGAAGTGAAACAATTGTGTTAATACTTACAATAGATCTAGTGGTTTTCAAAGTTCTATTTTCTTTTTAATTTGATAAATTAATTGGACAGTTTCCTACATTGCTTTATCGGTCGCTAATGATGAGGCATAAAGTTCATCGTATGTGAGCGAATGGCGTCTCATACGACAGAACTACCAACGTTTCGGACATCTTGCTGTGGCCTTCAGGACAATGTCGGAATCGTACAGATCTAAGTCGCTGTCGCACTCAGCGAACCGCCTTACTCCCATATGTTGAAGGAGTCACTGACAAGGTTGGTAAAATACAGACATGTCTACAGCGCCCCTCAACAGTTGGGTAAATCACTTATTTGACTGATAAGTTTCCCTCTCCTGGCATCGGCTGGCATTTATGCCGTACCTTGTAGTTTTGGTCGTGAATGTATAGGGGAAACTGGACGAACTGTGGAGAGACTGAGGGAACATATTAGACATTTTAAGTGCGGTAGGACAACCAATTTAGCCGTGGCTTTCCATGCGATCGAAGGTGGTCTTCATTTCAGTTTTGATTGTACTCACAGTATTAACAAGTTGGTGGCCCATACGGATCAAATAAGCCATAGAGATTGTCAGAATACCCAACACATGTGACTTGATCCTGAGTAGCGCCTGAAATTGGGCACTAATCCCTGCCCCGCTCCGCGCTGATTGGCCGCCGCCTTTTGTCTATCAGAATGAAGCCCCCTACCGAACTTATATAACCGATGCTTGACCCGTTCGAATTCGCAGAGTGTGACAGCGACATAGAAAGAAGACTACATTCGGCGCAACGAACTTGTATACTCAGGTTAAGTGGATGCTACAAGACAGTTGCAACACAAAGTATAGAAATACTGATGGGGTTACCACCTTTTGATATCCACTTACACAAATTGCGACTGAGATACTGGCTGAGTCGAATAGGGACAGTGACAATTGACAATATAAGAATAGACAAAAAGGAAAAAGGATCGAAAGGGAAATTAACAGGGGCTATACTGAATGCATGGCAAATACGGTGGACAAATGAAACGAAGGGAAGAGCTGTATACGAGTTTATACGGAATGTGATATATGCAGAAAAAGAAAATAAAGGGACGCACAAAAGGCAGTTGACTACATCCACACCTCCGTGGTGGGGTTGAATACAGCGCCATGACCAAGGAGATGTAGTCACGTTGCTGACTAAGAATTGTTGGTTTAATTTTAAATGTTATTTTATTTTTAATATCTGTATATTGACACTGTTCAAAATACAGATCAATAAATAAAAGCGACATAGGTCTGTACGACTCCAACATTGCCCAGAGGAAGGCCACTGCAAGATGTCCGAATCGCTGGTAGTTCTACTGAGATGTGGTTTGTCCCGCACAAACAAGTTTATAAAATAATAAGTTATATATTATATACTCGGAAACCTGAGAATTACAAAATTCAAAAGTTACATTGATAGAACATTTCCCGTCGTATATTCCAAATTATGTTGAGCAAAGCAATAACACTACAGTCGTTCCAACTGTGGTTATACACTGAAACATCACGCAATCGACCGTCTGTCGTGTTGTCAAAATCTTGAAATTTCCCGGTGTACTCTTATCCACTTGTGTACTCTTGTCCATCTGTGTTCTTTTGTCCATCTGTGTTCTCTTAACCACCATTCCCTATATATAAAGTTGACCGTGCCTTGGATTCACTGATATAAATTATTAGATTCTTCTCGGTGTTGTAGACAGTAGATGGAGGGTCAGATTACTCTACAAAAATAATTATTAATTTTACTTGAATGTTGCTTGATTGATGTTGAATATCGATGGTCATGAATATCCATGGATATACAATGCTCGTGAAAAACATACGAAGATGCTGTAGATTGCACTCTATTCTTTATAAACGCTTATTGCATATTCTGTGAAAGAACTGGTCGTATTTTGAACCGCGTCAGTAGAGTAACTATTAAGTTGCCACATGTGAAAGTTGTCTAGTTTTGTTCAGTTTAGTTACTTCCGCTCTATTGAGTCGCATGAGTTTTGAGATTGCGTAGCATGCATAATTGTACTTGTGATAATGACGCTGACTGATTACTGTAAGATTATTTAATTATTTATTTTTAAATGTTTATTTTAGATAAGAAATGTAACGAAAATAGTCGACTTGGTCCCAAAAAACTTGTATATGAAGAGTAATAATATCGAAGACTTAAAATTCTTAACTAATGACGTACAAGATAGAAGAACTCAACGATAATTTTCCCGGGTATGTTGGCTTTTGATCGTAGTATTTTGGAAAAATAGTAAATGAAATTTATTAAGTTTTAGAAGTATATCAGAGTGGGTTGTTTACTCTTTACAATAAGTAATGTTTTAGAAAGAAATAATTATCCAATTTGTCATGAGCATCGCCACCCAAAGAATAAATTAGTGCTGAATGCACCGACGTTGAAGCCTTTTACAAATTGAGGCGATCAGTTGCCAATCCGTCAAAATACATTTTTATGAACTCCGAAATGTTCATAACGTATTGGCAATAGGGCGAACATTTAGAGGTCACGGTGTTTGTTTAAATTGTTCAACCAGTTACTGGTACTGTGCTCTGCTTTCTCTGACAATGAGCATTTTGCCATTGTTGTTTACAGGTAAAACTATTTATTCGTGCAGTAACATTTAGTTTTGGAGTTAATCGGATTTGTTTCTGAACGCGCCTATTGTAGAATTGTGTTTTTTCTCACTTATGTCAAATGTGTGTTTATGTATTTCAAGAATTACATGTAGAGAAAGGCAAAATACGCTCAGAAATTTTTTTTTTTACAAAAAGTATTTTTTGGTTTGTATATTTTGTATTAGTATAATTTTCAGTTTTCTTTACGTAAATATACCTGATTAAACTCAATATTTGTGAATTTTACAATGGGTATAAAGTTCAATGATATATAGAGGACAGTATTTGTTTCGAAGATATCTGGATTTTCTTACAAGCAATGTGCGTTAAAATTATAAAGCCGTGGATATTAATAATACAGCGATATCAATCTTGGCAAATTACTGTGCTAATAATACTGAAATATGGCATAAAGTTTTTAAGGAAGGACATATTGCGAGAAAAATCAACCCAAATCCATAAATTATCTTATGGGACCAATCATAACGTGAAAAATTTTGTGTGTCCTTTTGATGTATAGTTTTTATTGTTAAACATAGCTGAGAATAAATGCTATTCACATGTCTCTAAGGTTTTACACTGTTAATCTGAAATCTTACTAAAGGTCATTGTTATCCGTCCAATATGATTTTGAATTCGCGGTCACTATTATCACAATTAAAAAGCAAAAGAATTAATTGCGAAGCGAGTACTGTAGGCTAAATGTCCCGTTAGTCTAGTGTAAATCAAAATCAATAGATGGCACCACTTACGGGACTAAATTCATTGCCCCCATATCGATAACGGATTCATATATTTTAATTCTGAATACGGATTTGTTCTTATTGAATGTACAGAACTTGAAACAATTGGTAAAGACTTTTTTCTCTGCAACTTGTCACATTTTGTAAATGTATCACTTGAACTTATAAGTTTTTTGAAAACGTCCGCATATAGCGCCCATACGGATATAAAAATGAACTCGAAACATATAGGAATTACCATTGGTCAAGTAATAGCGTCGTAAAACGAATATTGGGACACAGTGAATTTAGGTGCGGGCACTGCTAGTACGCAGAGAGTAAGTCCACCGCTCCCGCGTTCTGTTGTGATCGGGCGGAGTCGTTGTGAAGGGCGGGCGGAAGGCAGTCGGTCGATCTGTGTGGCAGTGTCGACGTAGGTTGGTGTCGCGCATCGAAGGACAAGCTTCCCTTATTTCTTCGTTCAGCCGTCTCTTTGCCTTAGCGGGGAATTAATTCCTATTGCGAGCTGATACTTTTACGAGTGCGTACTACAAAGGACAAAGAAAAGAACATCAATATGTATTTGTCGCGAGGGAAATGAAATGTTCTTTGGAAATTCATCGGCCAGGGTTTTGCTACAGGTGTCAATAAAATTTCTAAATCTGAGTTGTAAATAAAACAATCTCTTTCAAAGGTTGTTATTGTATTTTTATTCAAAATATTGATAATAAAATATACTCAGCGCCAACTTCATGATACACGCATTAGTTCAACAACCTCTCTCTCTCTCTCTCTCTCTCTCTCTCTCTCTCTCTCTCTATATATATATATATATATATATATATATATATATATATATATATATATATATAACAGTAATGTTACATTTTTAAGTATATTTTTAACGGACCCCGACCCCCTTTGGCTACGTCCTTGCTAGAATATTTCACGGTATGGGATGAGCCTTTATCGAAAGATTTGTGACCTTGATGTCTTTTTTACATTTTTTTCTATACCACTTAATGAAAATTTCGAGTTACAAAGCGCAGCGATGTTCACACGGTAAACGATGCGATGCCCGTGATTTCATGTCGTTTATTTTCATTCCCATCACTTTATTTTTTTGTTGAAAATAGTAGACTATAGGCGTTGGATTCATTTGTGAAACTAAAACGCGTGGAAAACCTAAACTATTCGTCCACATTTTACTATTTAGAGACATTTTTCATCTTTCTGCCAAAACAAAGATCGCATTTAGGTTAACCTTTGTTGATAGACACGTGCTGTCACGGACTTTTTTTTTGTAGAACTCTTTAAGACGAACAATATTGCCATTCATTGTTGTTACCTATCTAACCGTTTAAGCAGCGTACACAACAATCTTTCTTCGAATATGGATTTTTTCCGACTTGACTCACTAATATCGATATTCCCGGTTGCTGGGTTTTCCTAACGTAACAAAATTTATGCTAAATCTTTCCTGAGAACATACCTATGAATTAAGAAAAGAATCACGTAAATCGGATGAGTGGTTGAAAAGTTTTAAGAATATTGACAGATATGCGCTGAATTATATTATGGGCAACGAAAGTTAACAGGATGGTGCGAAACAGGTTGCGTCCATTGATTGAAGGGAGAGGGGGATCGGCGAGGTCGCTGGGAGCGCTATAAGGCGATAGCGGCATGAAGCGTGCCTGTCTGCGTACGTTCACGTAAGATTTTTTCTCAGATTTTGGTTTGCTGACCACAATTATTTAGGAAAAGGTTTGAGTCTATCACTTATGGCACTTGCATACTCATCTTTTGGGCGTTAAAATCCCACTTTTTTAGAACAATAATTTGTGGTGGTTTTAGAAATTCTATTTTTTTAAAATCGAGTTGGAGTTGTAGATATAATTGTTTCAAATTCTGTGTTTAAAACAAAATAAAGTCCGATTACAGAATGGAAAACTGATCATTCGTTCCGCAGGTCATTCGTTCCGCAGGTCATTCGTTCCGCAGGTCATTCGTTCCACAGCAGCAAATTTTGATTATTTAGAAGCCCAACGTAGTGGCCGCAACTAAATTCGCCTCTTTTAGCCTTAATTTCATAGAATTAAATTATATATAGAGTTAAATGTTATTAAAACATACCAGGGGCGTTCAAGAAGTATGCAACACCTTTTTCGGCAAATTTTGGATTTAAAAAATTGGAATTTCGTTTAGGACATCCTTAAACATTCACACGTCACTTCATTCCATCAACTATTTCCATCAACTCCTGATAGACGGCAGTGCTATAACCAGCCTTTAGAATGGCGACTGCAACAGAAATGCATTCCAAACACACAGCATTTATTTAATTTCTTTTGGCGGGAAACCAAACCACAAATATTCACATACGTTTATAGAAAGTCTACAGACACCTGGTTCTAGATAAAAGCACCTTGGGCGAAGCATCTGTCGTCAACGTACAAGGAGAAGGAAATCTCTGATCTTCCACGCTCAGACAGGCCGCTTACCGCTGTGATGCCTTGCGGTATGTTGGAACGTGGGAAATTTCGAAGTGATCGACGAATAACAATGAAACAACGCGGAGCTAGTCCTTATATATCTGGTAGTGCTCACACTCTTGTCCACCAGTAGTGGCGGAGAGATCACAAATAGTTGACTATATTGCTAATGGGGCTTTCCAGTTACGCCAACTGCTGACAAGTCGACTACAGTCAACTTTGCGAGCATTCAATTCATTAAAAACGTTGAACGTGGTCAACTTCGCTTGTTCGCTGAGGTGAGCGCAGACAATAATCGATAGTATGACAAAGACTCAGAAGAATCGCCCTGGGCTGAGGATGAGAGTTGAGTCCAGTCAGAAGATTCGATTTAGAAGAATCGCCAAGTAATTAATTGTTTATTAAGCATTTTGTGACCGTTTACCTCACAAGAAGCATTTCAGTAACCCAACGCGCATTCACGAACCCAGAAGTCAACTTCTGCACCACTTTTTAAGTCTATTCGCGTTTCTGAGCGAAGTTGACTACGGTCAGTCAAGAGTTGACTACAGTCCAACTTTTCTGGTTGTGACTGGAAAGCCCCCTAAGTTTCAAATTATTATTAAAAAATCGATCACATTAATTATGCAGAGTAAAACGAGAGAAAACATTGTCAAATCAAGCCCCACCAGGTTCAATTACAATGAAATTGGCAGGATAATATTCCTACTTCTAATATGATTCGCTTGGTGGATATTTTCATTTACGATATGGTAATGTTGTGAACTCAAATGCTTGGATACCTAATTTTGTACTTACATTGAAGTCTACTGAAAATTTATCAAGGTTTGGAAAACTGATAATGGTTAGTTATGATTTTGGATAGTAACCACGTAATACGTAGGTACGTAATTTTATTAAAACACTTAAGGGGTTAGATACCCCGTATAATAGAACATAATCATTTAATAACTCACCGCATTTATTGATCAGTCATACAATCGCCTGCTTGCGCGTCTCCAGACGAACTGCCTTCGCCGGAAGAGCCAGGTCCTCACCGCATTGTTACCACCCGACAACAATGCCTCACTGCATTGTTGCGAACGCTGGCGACAGGCATCTGCCACACAACCCCCCCCCACACACACACACGCACACACAGTGTGGAGCGCTATTCAGTGACGAAGCGATCGGGGAAGTGGACGAGCCTCCCCGAGTGGGAGCGCTGACCATTTGAAGCGGGCTACGCAGTCGGTGGGTCAGTGGTCGGTCGAACTCGTGACGCGCTCCCATCTGTGGCGGGAGGTTCGCCACTGCTCAGGGTGGTAGATTCTGCGGTGGACGGTTCTCCGTGAGCGTCCGCCAACAAGTACGCCGACTTGACCCGATCGATGGACACTCGCATCGTTGTTTCCGCTACATGTAGCGTGAGGACCTTGTCGGTGCGTCCTACGACACCGTGCGGTCCGGTGTACGGAGGAGTCAGTGCGGAACGCAGTCCTCAGGAACTCGTAGGTAGCGGTGGCCAAGTCTGGGAACACAAAGGGTGGTTACCGCACATGTCGAGTGGCGGTAGCTTGGGCAATGGCGTCTGATCTGTGCCCAGATTCGTCCAAGAACGGTCAGGGGGTCGTTGGCGGTGGTGGATGGAGTCGAGTTCCATAAATCGCCAAACAATCGTAACGGTTTTCCACGCACCAGTTCGGCTGTCGATGCCTTAATGTCCTCCATCGTGTTGCGTAGACCGAGGAGGACCTATGGCAGAGCAGCCAGCCAAGAGGCCCCCTCATGGCACATCTGCTTTCAGCGTGCGGTGGAAGCGTTCCACCATGTCAGATGCCTGGGGATGGTAGGTGCACGTTCGGCTTTTGTCGGCACCACAAATGATCAAGACGGTTTTGAACAGTGTCGACTCAAACTGGTGCCCCTGGTCGCATGTGACCCGTTTCGGTGCACCGAAGCGGGTTATCTATAAGAAAAGGAATGTCGATGTGACCGACTCACTGGTTATGTCGTTTTGGGTCGCGGAAACTGACGCATTGAGGAGGCCGCGTCCCACTGGCGGAGACCAAATAACCGAGAAAGGTTGCCTCACTGGTCCCTAAAACACATTTGGAGGCGTTTATGACGACGTCATACTCTTGGAGGCGCTTGAAGAGTGTTTTTAGGTGTTGCTGATGCTCTTCAGACGATCGTGAGAACACAAAGATGTCATCAATATACGCGTAACATCTCACTGGCGTTTCTCAGACCGAAACTCGTGAACGAGAACTCGAAGAGCCCCATTGGATTGGAGATTTAGGTTTAATACGAATATTTTTTGTTTGTGTGGTATTTTTTTAAACAAGCGCTTGCAGCATCGCTTTGCAGGTACCATATCTTTTGTTGATCATTGATGTACCTCTGGGCCAACAAACAGATGTCTGCATAATCCAAAACCTTCCAATATTTCACAGAGGTTTCAGTGAAGTTCACGTTTATTCTCACCAGTAACTCTTCTCATGTCATCCGCCACCAGCATGAATAACTGTGGGGATAGAATACAACCATGACTGACGCCATTGGTTACAGGTATTGGGTTAGATAATTTCCCATTATGTATGATTTGGTTACTATAATCCTTTTACATATCCTTTATGATATTTATTATCTTTTGAGGAACGCCATAATCTCCTAGCACTTGCAAGATGACTTTATGTCGCAAGGAATCAAATGCTTGTTCCAAGTCTATGAAAATTAAATATATAGTATTATTTCACTCTACAGTATGTTTTATTAGAAGACGAGTGTTAATGTGGTCTATACAGCTATGATTCTGTGTAATGTCAGCCTATTCTTTCCTTATTCTTTTTTCCAATGCCAGTTCCAATCTGTTGAGGATCACACGTGAGCAGATCTTACCCAGTACAGAGAAATACCCCTCTAATTATTGCGTCTTGTTCGTCTACATTTTTTCGCTATTTTCACCATTAATCCGGTCCTTGGGGAGCTTTCCTTCCCACACTTGTGAAAGAGTTCTTGCAGTCTTTGTGCTGTTGTATCCATGTTTGTAGAGAGAATTTCAGGAAGATGAATACCGTCTTTTGGCTGATGCTTTACCAATTTTTGTTTGTTTGAAGGCTGTTAGAATTTCAGGAAGAGTCGGACCTTCCTCACTTATGTCAATCTGCTGGTTTTTCATTTTCAAGTAACCGTTTCAAATCTTGGCGTTTCCCGATTCAGTATTCCTCGATAGAACTCGCGATAAAATCTTTGCATCTGCTCAACTTCAGCTGTTAAAAGTATTTCTTCTTCACTACGGATATGGCTAGATTTCTGATTCCTCCTACCTAATAATACCCGTATGATATGGCATAATTCCTTTACATATCCACTGCTTCCAGCTTCCTCTGCTTTGCTTACCATTTCATTTATCCATTTTCGTTTTTCCCCGCGAGAACTGCGTTTAACTTCCTTATCTTTTGCATTATATTCTTGCATTAATTCTTTTCCTCCCACGTGTTTACGGGAGCTTATTTGTGGTTTAATTTTCGTCCTCTGTTCAATTTTCATCCATGTATCATTTGCCATCTAGTCTTAGTACTCTTTCCTTGTGAATACTTCCTTTCACTCACATCCTGGAAGTCATCCTTCTCACCCTCCCAGATCCTTTCTCTATCGCGTTTAAAATCTTTCGTTTCCCTTAGCTACGACACGCACCATACTCACGTGGGGAGCTGAGGATATTCCCCCTATCCACCGAATATGGAAGAGATGCGGTCTGATGTTCCGACACAATTGGGTATTTTGTTCGTTTCAGGTATGTAGTTCACCACCATATAGGCAGCGTCTCAAGTGCGTAAAGTGCACTTTATAGCGATGCTGTATCACAGTACACTGCGTACTGTATGTGTCACTTCGCTAACTATCGTACTCCGTGCCGGCTCGTTAATTTTTTATATGGTTCTACCAAATTACGCAAATATTTTTTTCTCTTAACGGTTAATAAGCTACTGCGTAGTTTCACATGCGGTTCATGCTACAAGTGGCATCTACATATAATAGAGACCAGTTACGTGCAGTTTCAGCTCTGTAGTACATGCCGTTACCCTATTATTAGCGTTTGTCATGCCCGTATACACGCAAAAGCTCGTATTTCATGCATTGATAATTACGCCAACTCTGTCGGCACGTTAATCGTCAGAATACACAGTCTTTCTAACTTTGTAGATTCCTATATGAACACAATTATTCATTTACAGTGCTATTTCACAGCTATTAATTGTCACGATAACTCGTCGCCATGAGCATAAATACACGAACCACACTATATACTGAAAATTCCCGTCTAAGCTGACCGATTTGTCCCAAGTATCCCAAGATGTCTCTGTTCCATGTCCTTTTTCATGTTATAACAAACTCAAATGTCGAAAATAACCGTTGAGCACTTATTTGATATCTATTTATCGAAGCTCTCGCTTCCGTAGCAACCGATGCATGTGTTGTCATTTGCTATTGTATTTTGTCTGGCTGACAAGAAATCACCTGGTCGCCTGTCACTGTCGTCAGATGGTGGCTGTTTCGACTCTCTCGCCGCAACCCCGTTGCGTTCTCCCATGCACGTCACGCTGTTCCATTACCCGGGAACCGATCTCATGCTCGATGTATATCGTACTCAAACCGATGGTAACGGCGTGCCGATTCTTGACCATGAGTATTTATTGCAGTTCACTGAAACACGAATGTGAATTGTCAAAGTGACGATTCGACGAACTCACGGAGTTTTAGGCCAGATTTCATCAAATGTCGCCTGAACCGAGTTCACCTGAACTAAGTTCCAAGTTTATTGAAGTTCTTGATCTCGATCAGACTATCGGGTTTCCACCGGGTTAAGTCAAGCCAAGATCCGAGATCAGTAGAACTCAGTTCAACGACGCGCAATACTTGGCAACATTGCTTATTCACGAATTAATGCGGCCATGTCGAGCGTAGACGGCTTTCGCGGTGCATTTTATCTGTGAACAATTCCTTGGTCCACAAAAAACGCACAACTGCACGCTTTTTATCTCTTGTACACTCGTGCAACGCAATCGCCGTCGTGCACTGGCTGCCTCTACTGCGTGCCTACACGATGTCACGCAACCTATACAACAAGCATACATATGCTGCCATCTGCTGGCAAAAATGCGCTCATAATTTAAAACGGTATAAGGGAAACTGAAATTGACGACTTATTCTCATGTAGTTATAAAATAGTGTACAAAATTGCGTCAATCGGAGCGAAAGAATACATTTATCATTCATGAAGATTCATGTGCTGGTCAAATGTGTCCAAGTGCATTCGTGATAATAGTATGCTTTAAAATTATTTTTCGTTGTTAGTAGACTAGTCAGTTTCCAGACACTGAAAAGAACAGTTCTATTTACGAGTATTATCAATTCATAAGAAATAGGTAGTTCATGTAGTGTATCGAACTATGGGAACAGTTCTCATTCGTCTATTTTGGTGTATCATTCGAAAAATCTGGAGACCTACAAACAGTAGTGTAGTTTGTGACAAGATACCACTAGGTTTCAAGACTAATCTAATGCGTGCGTGTCAAAGAATTACCTATTTCACAAATGACCTGTCCGAGTCGTTACATTCGATTATAAATTTGTTAGTATATAAAGAAAGTTTTCAATTAGTGGACAGTACTTAAAAAACATTCAAACAATCCTTCAAAATCAATTAAAGTTATAGGTTAATTATAGCAAATCCGTCAAATTATCCCTGAACTCGTTTACACGGTCGACGATGAAAACCAAAACATTGATGATCCGAGTTTAAACTCAGTTCCTCAGTTCATGAGTTGGATCTCAGTTCTATACTTTTGGTGGAGACTGGCCTACTCACGACTTTTGAGTTATGAAGCAAACGGAACTTCGTACTAGAATTCGTCATCAATAATGGTTTTCGTAAATACGGCGCATTAAATGTTTATGGTTCCACTCGAGTATCGAAGTGGTTGTCCCACTTAAATATTTATGGAGTAACACCATCGTAAAAATGTCTATGAAATGATACGATAGAATAAAAAGTAACGCTCTTAAATACTGCACTTGGCAAAACTAGTAAGTTTTAGAAATTGCACACACTGAATAATAATGTTCCGGAACATAAAAATAAATCGTGGCACATGAAGATACTCAATGCCACAGTTCTCTGCAGCACGTGAAAAATATGCTCTTCAGCAAATCAGTAACGGACTGACTTTAACCATAACTGATAAAACTGGTAAATTAGTGATCTTCGTCTTCCCTTCGTACCCTGCTCTTCTTCTTCTTCTTCTTTGTTACTTGGACTGAGCCCCTTATCTGCGTCGTCCCTCAGCAGATCCTATTATAATCTTGAGCACTTGATTCGGCTCTATCGATTGGAAACGCCCTCGTTTTAACACATCATCCCAGCCCAATTGAGCTGCCTTTCTTGAATACATTGTTCGCCCCTCACACAAGTGTTCATTTTGCCTTAAAGGGAGACTATTTTGACTAACGATGTCGTACCTCTAGTCGAGGGGCAGGGTTTCTCCCTCAAGGATTTTGCTCACCGTAACTAACTGATTATATGCGAGTGTTCTTATTGTGTGGAAGTGTCGTCTGAACAGTTCCCTCGTGATTGCCGTGTACAGCCGTTTTTGACAACCCCTCGTACTCGGAAACCCTTATATCAATTTCTAAAAGATAATAAATTTATTTAAATCAGACTAGTTTCTTTTTGTACATCTGCGACTGTCCTCAAGTTCTCCCTCCGGACTTCACCCCTACTACAATAAGTGGTTTATTCCCTATAGAGAAGATCAATGTTCCAGATATTTTAAGGGTTCATAACTCCCTACCCCCAAGACTGTGCATCTAGTCGTAAACGGTTCCCCTTTTCTTCAATGCTGAGCCACACAGTTGAGTTTCAAAAAATTTAACCTTGTAGCATCAGTAGAGTACTTCTAAATATTCAGTATCATGTGATCAGTTTGATCATCGATGATACGACTATATTTAACAAAATGAAATATGGATTTTTCAAATTTCATTTTCTGAGTAGTGCCAACGTCAACATGAAAATATATAGCCATACATAGGGTACCAACTACTGAAATAAACACATTAAAATAAAGGCAACGTAAATTTGTCACCTTAATTCATAATTAAGGATTTTAATTGGATTCTTGTTTATTAAATATGACTAATATACTATAAAGAATTTTCTAATAGGGTAATGAGTTCGACCGTTATTTTGTCGTGAAACATTAATTCTTCGAAAAGACACACATTTTTCTAAAATAATTGGTATAATTAACACTTGGTTACAAGTAATTCATTACAAATTTCTCCTCACACCCACACAATTTAACACAAATTGACCCTGGCACGATCTCCTAAAGCAAAACAAAGTATTCAATATTACAATGACTAAGCAAACGATTATTTCAACAAGTTTTCATTTAATTACATGATAACTCCTTAGAAGTTACTAATAGTAATTTTAAAAACGTACTTGAAAGGCATGTGTCATACCTAGCTGAAGGCTATTAGATCACATTCATTATACCTTTAATTAAAATATTTTACGTTCTTGAATCCCACAGTTTATTCATGAATTACATTGCGTAAAGTTTCTTTTACTTGATAGTACATTTTCATGTCGACACGAGATTAACAGGAAGTTCCATCACTTACGTAACACTTACCTCCTACCTCCGAAAATGGTACCGTCATGATATGTCAGTAGACGCAAAAGTGATGACGTTCGCCGAAGTTGTGTACTGGAAGGTGGCCGCATTCAGACAAAGTTCATTGCAGTTTGCGCCAAAGACCCACCAGTTTCGAATGGCTTGCCAGTGTCCATTTCCGGACTTATCACCCAAAGCGTCTAGTGCGTGCACTGAGTTCCGAGCATTGTCCTCACGATCATTAATTGATCAGTTCTCAGTTCGTAATTATCAATTAGAAACGAACTCCCACGTACAGTTGAGCAGATCATTCAACAATCATTGCGCACTAAACTCTCGATAGTTCTGTGATGCTAATTATTAAGATGAAGATATTTCTATCATCAGAAAGAATATAAAGCTGAATTTTTTATTTGAAAAAGCTTAAGTTATGATCATGTTACAAAGTTTACATATACTTTTTTAATGTTCCGTTTACTCTCCTACATGATGGGAGCTAGCCACGTCTTTCATACGCGTCATCATTTCGTGACCAATCAATGCCTGTTATGAAGTCCCACTAAATATCTCATTACCGTGCACCAATATGATCTGAACTTCAACTTAATTGCATATATAGCGTAATTATATATATCTGACAAGCTACCTACACCGTATAAAGTATCAAGCTGCCAAATTTCAAATTTGTAGGCTTCGTAGTTCCTGAGATTAGTAAGTATTTCGCTTTTATCTGTAATGTATCCTGCCGTTTAATATTATTTGTACGTTTCATTCTCATCCCACTACTCACAGAAGTGTTACCCTCATGTTAATTGAATTTAGACATAACAGTATCGGGGGTTTAATAATCTCAGCAAACCCTTTACACTAAGCATTTGACTCTAAAAGCTTGAGTTATTTTCGATAATTTTTCGTGTCACGCTCTTCCAAACTCCACATCTAGTGGTGCCGTGCACCTTATGAGGTCTGGATGGTTACATAAAGGCATTGGAAGTATAATTATTCATCAAACCCAGCCATCTACTGATTCAATCCCAATTACTGTTGTTTTTATTAATTTTGCGTCTCGCTCTTTCTAATCCCTTCTCTAATGATACCGTGCCCCTATGTGATGTATACTTCAAGTTAACGGAATATTTTTAAATTTCAAATTTGCTTTTCAATTATTTTACATAAACTTAAATTAACTTGGTACTACACTAACATTATAACATTAGATTTAGAGTTGTATTACTATGAAAAATATGCAATAATCACTTTCAATAAAAAACTAAATATTTGTAATGGAATATAGTCCCACGTGGGTGCCAGTTGTAACAATTAAATTTTTTAAATAGAATGTGGTCCGCGTTGGAGAGCCAATTCTAAAATTATGGGGAATTTGAATAATTAACATGAACATGGTTCATACCTACCGATTATCTTAAATTTATTCAGTGGCTCTCAGCTCTACTGCATCTACTAAAATGGTATATTTCTTTTTTCATTAATCAGGTCTCATGGTAGTGAGTTTGCGGGCCAGGGCATATGGATCGAATGAACACATGGAAACACATTCGTCCAGAAAAATGTATTTATTACTCATAACCTTTATTCTTCGTTGCCAATCGCATAGCCAATACAAAATGATTATAAAATATAAGTTGATACCTAAAGAAATTCTAACAAATAGTACGTATAAATACTACAAGACAAAAGTTCGCAATAGTCCATAATAGTCAAGTAACGTTCTGCTGCGCTCTCTTGAATGTAGAAGATGAGTTGAAGTGAAGAGTGTCCTGCAGACGATTTCCATGTCGCTGGATCCTAATACTTTTCCCCTATGAAAATACTTTTCCCCTATGTAATTTACTTTTTTTCCTTCTCACCGCAAAATTCTCCCATTAAAATCTAGCCTTCAGAGGTAACTTATGGCTAAAAACGCACATGTAGTAGGCTGAAGTCCTTTTGTCAGTAATTAACACTAATGCAAGACATAACATTTACACACTACATATTAGGTTAAAATCCTACCACTCCAAAATTATAAAACAAATTGGCAATTCATATGGTTAGCATACCTATGGATCTAAAACCAAAACTGTACTCTAATATCATCAATTAACATTAACTTTTTATGTTAACACTAGCTAATGACCTACAATTACTTTGCCCGCGCATCCCAAGTCAATATCAGACGACGCTGATATTGTAACGCGAGTTGAAAATTAGGTTTGGTTAGTGTAGTTATCATTGGGTTATTTCACCATGGTCGAGGGTGAGTCCTTTAGACTATCACCACTTCCCACAACTTTCGTGCGCATAAAATAATGTTTTAATTTTTTATTCCCTTTGCTAGCCGACTAAAAAATCAGCTGGGTAAAAGAAGTAGGAGAGGTCGATTGTGTGGGAAATTGGACATATCCTCTAATACACTAAACCTACCTTGTGTCTAGAGATGTGGTGGTGCGTGTGTTTTGGATGAAATCGGGTGACAGCAGTTGGAAGGTCGGCGAAAATTTTTAACTGTTGTCCAACCACCGGTAGTGTTTTATTGACCTTCTCCAGAGCACTGATAGGAGTATCGACATATTGCTCTAAGTTTTCGTACGCCTTCTACAGATCAGCTTTGAATGCGTTAAAGAATGCGATGGTGTCCATTACTGTGACTTGGTTAATAACTTACAAGAAAAGCAGACGCGAAACACGAAAGCCGACAACTACTAATAAATCGGGTGTATCTAAAGAGATAATTAATTATTACAATGAAATAAGTATTTTAGTTAATACTATTGAATTTTTTAGCTCACTGATGTTTGGGAGACGAATTCAAGCAGTTATTTCAAGCAGTACAACAACGAGAGTGTGATACCTAGAGATATTTAAAATAAATACTTAAAAGAAATTGATAATATTCTTTTTATTCTCCCAGAAATATAAACAATGATCTTGTCCTACATCTTTTCGCACCTTAGATTAACACTTTATAAATTCTCATATTCCTGTTTTTTTAGTTCGTTTGACTCGTTCAACGTGTAGTAAAACCTATTGGTATCTTAACTCACATCCATAACAAATCACCCATAACACTACACCAAAGAAAATACTTGAGTACGACTACAGAATCACAAAAAACTCGAAAATAAAAAATAATTGAGAAAATTATTCCTAAAAATGGACAGCACATTTACGTGCGCAGCGTATGCGACAAGCAGGCTAGCCAACCAATATTTCATGTGCCCCAATGCGAGGGTTCATTTGATGTAATTCAAAAACTCTTAAAACTGTTTCGTTATTCTAGTTTATGTAAATGTTTTCCATTCTTATCAAAGTATCACAGAAGATGAAAAGTAAAGTTTAGGTCTATTTGGAAATTGTGTACAGTTGTGAAAGGCGAACGAGTAGTGTAGTGGTTAACACCTCTGCGATCAGAGCAGGAGTCCCCGATTCAGTTCCCAACTTGTCGCCATTTTCACCAGACCGAAAGTTATCACATCTTCTCCACGTGTAGGGTACACGGAAGAAATATATGCATAATAGCTAAAAAAAAATATCCCTCTAAGAACCAAAATACAAGTATCAACGTTTCGATAGCGCGCGCTCTAGTGATACTTCATTTGTTCTAAAGAACAAATAACTTGGCAGACTTGAACGGTCATAGTACCCGTTTCATCCAGATTGTCACTTTGGTTCCTGTCTCTTATNCGACTCAAACTGCATCTTTTGGGCGTTAAAGCATCTTTTCCTGAAGCTCTAAATCCATTCGGTTCCTTCTAGCTTTGTTTCATGCCATTTTTGTGACACTTTCATGTTGTTCATAATTGCCACTTCCAAAGCTAGTCTGCTTGTATCTAGTACGGTAAATCCTTACAACATTTTGCTGCATTTCGTCAAATAATCAACCAAGTCCTTCTCTTGAGCATCTGTGAAAATGTTTCGCACAGAATAATTTGGTGGATGTGTTTCGGTGTTAATTGGATCTTCAGACGATATTTTTATTTGTTTGTGATATCTGTATAGGGTTGTGAAAGGTATATTCGTTGATCTTGAAACATTTATTACACTTTTGCCCACCGGATATCATTTTTAAAGCAGCAATCATTTCAGCTTCTGTGTGGAGACCAATATTGGTCTTCCTCTTCCTGTTTCGTGGTATTTTAATTAAAATGTTTCTGATCAAGAGTGGTTTCGACTCTATATCATGGTTCACATCGCGATCCACTGTGACCCAATACAAAGCGAACCAGTTCCCAATTGATAGTAATTGTAGTAAAAATATCATAGAAAATTATGTTTGACGTGACACTAAATTAGAGCGATAAAATACCTCCATTTACGATAAAGAATACCAAAATATATTAAATCCATCACAATTGCAACTCTTGGAGAAGCTAAACGTTTTTACAAAACACGTAAAAAATACTTTCGTACTTACTCGGTGTCCGCGGCGCTGCAACGTGATTTTCCATTTCACTGAGATGACAATTACTTCGGAAGCTGGAGTGTAAGAGCAACAATGTCGCGAGCGCGTACACATGTGTGTGCAATACATGCAACGCTATAGTAAACAATGTCCTGTGACTCGCGATCCACTGGAACCCACTCTCCCCTGCGTGGATTTGGTTATCTAATATTGAAGCACTTGTTTGCACCCAATCTTGTTTACGAGTTGGATTAACAATACTCGATCAATTCAGTCTGAATGAAGAGCTAATAGTAAAAGTTGGAGAAGATTTCGCACTTAATGCAGGTATTCCTATAAAACATTTTTATTTTATCAACATTTTCATTTTTCATTATTAGTATATCTCTTTTATTGTTTTTTTTATTATTTTGCATTGTGGCATGTACGCTTATTTGGTGACGGTGCAGTTGGTTCAAGTCGACTTACATGAATTTTTACTGTTTTATTTAGACTTTGATTTTTGAAATTAATTATTGATGTACTGTGATTGTTAAAACAATTACATGCTTGTAAATTATTTCTTTTCTGTGAGAAAAAATGTATAATTTTCATTTAAAATGTATTTGTTTTACACAACAATAAATGAAACATTAAATATTTAAATCAGTTTCTATTTTTATTTATTTTTCATTTCATGGATTACATGCTTTATACTTTATTTCATTTACTCTGTATTTATATTTTATAAAACTAATTCAAACATTATTTAAATTTTGACAAATTAATTTAATGTCCGGTTTAAAACTGCATTTTTTTGTTTACATGTGATTATAAAACTTACAATTAAGTAGAAATAAATTTAATACGATGTTTGCTTCTGATTTATTAAAAATTATGTTCGGTCTTGATTTGGTTCTATTCAGTTAAAATTCAGTTCGGTTTTCCAACAAAGCCGAAACTACTCAACCTGACCGACCCGAGAGCGATTCCAATAAGTCAGTTCGGTTCGGTTTGTTTTTGGTTCGGTTGGAAACCCGACCCGATGCCTGCCCCTGCTGTGGTGTATCGGTTCTCGGCTCCTTTAAGCACGACTGGCTAGCGCAATGAATGAAGTTTTTTTTAAATTTAATGTCTTGTAGTAACGTTTTGCCTCCGTATACAAGATTGCTACTTGTCCGCGTCCGCTACTATCAATCTGCAGGAAAATCTGTTTCTGGAAGTCCGGGTGAGTAATTGTAGTTTTGATCACTTTTAATGTTTTGAGAAGTAGTCGAACCGTCCAATCCCACTTCCCGTTCTTACTCAACAATTTTTAAAGCGGTTGAATCGTCTGCGAAGAATTCTCTCAAAAACGTGCGTTATAATTGGATTCACGCAATTAGTCTTTTTGTGTCCCTACTATTTTGATGTAGCGACAATAATAAATAAATAATAAAATACTCCTTAATTGAGGCTGGTTCTTTGGAATAGGTAGTTTTCGGATTACTTCTAATTTTTCTGGGTCCATAATGCCTGCAGTGCTAATTTTGTAACCTTAAAACTTGACATTTTTTTACACAAAAATCAGTTATCCAAATTAATTTTCAAATAATGTCGTCTAAATAAGTGTTAGACTGTGAAAGGAACAGTGTGACTCAATGTATCAATGTTGAGAAGCAAAGTGTTTTACTAGACGTGCTGTAAAGAAATCAAGAAAATGATATTCTCAATAAATTAAGTCAAAACTACTTTATAATAAGTTTCTTTTATTTGAGTTCAGTTATGGTAGTAAAATGCTTTAAAGGTTGTGTCTTAGTTTGAGACATAGCACTTTCTCCTCAAAGGCGCAACTGGCTACAAGTAAGATACACCACTTTTCCGTCGAAGGTGTTGTGGGTTTAGAGCGATAAAGTACAATAGTGACAGTCTGACTCATTAGGCTCGCTTAAACTATGCATATCTTTACAATATGCACCCTAATAACAAAGGGAAATGTCTTCTTTGGTGGAAATCAGCCTTTCACTACCCCTCGCAATACCATCACTTACATTTGCCTCTTAGTCAGACTTGTGCTGCTAACTATCCGGTTAATATGAGTGTTGTGATACGTCCCCTACATCTAATATATTTTAGTATTGAGAATACAATATGACCTTAACTCAATATTAACAAAAAAAATTAACTTCATTTTTCCCTTCACCGCCTCATTTTGTATATTGAAAACTTGTTAGAAAAACTGACCTGTTTGAGCAAACGTTGTGCTGAAAATGTAAGAAGATTGTCGAAATGTCCCGGTAGCAAATTGTAAAGGTTGGTTTAGACGTCGCGAGTTTGACTCTCGCACCTGTCTGACGAGGAACCCATCACCCTGAGATTTGACGGACGAGTGTTACTCGCATCGAGCCGGGAGAATGTTAGTCTCCGGCCGCGAACAAAGAATTTCGGAGCAAATAGTTTTACAAATGAAGAACCGTTTACGTGAAGTCATTGAAATGGTAATCAAACCGGGTATTAAGTTTTTTTTGTTTTTTTTTTTTTTAAGATGTGGTCAATTTTTGCGAATAATGTGGTCGAATATTTTTGAGAGGTGCTATCTTTCGTTAAAATGCAATTATATTTACTTATTTGATGTTGAGTTCTTACATTTTTGATTTTCCTTACATTTTGTATTCACAAATGTTCCCAGATTTAAATTCGTTTTGTTTCGTTCTTCCTTGATTTCATTTCTATTCATAATTTAACAGAAAATCAAAATCAGGGACTTCATGATAGTTACCGAATATTTTTGTGAGTGACTATAATGTTTTAATAAAATGTTGTGTTTCGAAACCTTTTTATTAGCTTGAAATCGTATTAAGAATACAAAAGATAAATAACTTTCTGCGTTTTGAAACTTGGTGTAACACCCACTGAATAAATACATTGACGTCATGTATCAATTAAAATTACATTAAGATTAATAAATTATATTTTACTTTAAATGTTTGTATTACTACCAGTTTATATGCATATATTAGTCAAGAAGTATTTTACGTTTTATCGCTATGTGGTGTTTGGACTCTTTTTTTTCATGAAATTTGAAGCAGATTCCAATAGTGCTCATAACAAATGATTAACAATAAATGGAATGATATTCTGAGCGTCTTGCAAAGACTCAGTGGAAGATCTAGAGACCCATGACCCGACTATTGCCTCCCAACCCTTACCTGCGCTGGCCCACACCGCACTTTGAGCACTGGCCCACAGTGGAAATACACGCAGCACCATTTGGCCGCCCTTCCCTCTTCCCTTTTCATGACAATCCGAGCACTGACCTCTCACAGTACGTTCCTCCAAAGGGAGTAGCATTTTGTACGATGACCCCAGTGGAGAAGGTAGTGTTCAGCGAAATGCTAGATTCGGAATCCGAAGATGAACTTGAATTTATTCGGACGCAATCATTGCAAAAAAAAAAAAAAAAAAAAAANAAAAGAACTTCTCTTCAACAAGGGAGCTTTCTTTATGACCTATTAAGTATTTGTAGTCTCATTGGAAAATTTTGGTTGAACAAAATTACAAAAATTGTAGACGTATGTTTAACTACAAATGCTCAAATTTGTGACAAAATTAGAACAATCTAAAGCATTCAGTAAATATTACGAATATTTCTTCAATTCTCGCAGAAACTGAAATTACCCAGTTCCAATAAACTAATTCCAAACCCTAGGGACTAAGATTTCTACTACATTTTGATTAAGTTCTTCGTTAATTAATCATGACGAAATTGGGAGAGAGTGCAATGTTCACAAACATGGGCATTGATGAAAAGTTAGCTCTGTACTTGGGGTTTGAAACATAATATACCAATTACCGTAACACTATAGCGTAATAAGGAAGTTTCTTATTGTTACAGCAATTTTTGTTTTTGTAGGTGTACTAAAATATCGGTTTGTGCTACAATTTCGACATCTGTACGACGATTTATTTGACTTCAAAGACTTCAAGAGGATTAATTTGACATAAAGGGAAATCATTTTCAAATGTTATTTTTCGGTATTCTTTGTATTACCGTAAACTTACATTCATTGATTGATGATCGTATGAAATGTGTCATATCATTGTAGAATATATTTAACTATAAAAGATGGAAGAAAGAGACGTGAATAATATAATTCATAAATTGACGTATTATTACCATTTTACGTCACTGATCCTAGAAAAAAATACCGCATTAATTTCTACGTTGTATCATTTAAAGTTCAAATAAAAATTAAAAACTCAGAAAACTGTTTTCCCCTAGAAACATTGTTTGTTTACTTTACAGATTCTATTCGCGCGTTACTCCGGAAACGTTATTGAAATTAATAAACTTCCAAATACACAAACTGGCAACAACTAAAAATGCAGTTTTTAAATAGTTCTTTAAATTTTGTGTGTAAAATTTAAACACTGTGATATTTATGTTAAGTGGATAAATAATACGTAAAGCTACATATTTTGTGGTTAATTTGTACTTGATTCTTTAATGTAATTACGTCGTGTTTGGTATCATTTTTCTTTATTTTTTTACGTAGATTTCAAAAATACCCGAATATGAGATATCTTTAAAACTAAAGAAAATCAGTATTTCTATTAGGAAGGAAGCTTGAGCCAAACATCTGGCGGGCGCTGCCTGCCTTTGGGGTGAGAAGGGTCGGGTCCCGCAAGTAGCGAGGACCACCCGTTCTAGCAACCCACGGGGAAGGAAAATGTGTGTTTCGTTCACAGACCAGCGCTGCCGAGCTGGTGAAAAACGAGCCGCGGTCGTTCCTCATAAGAATCTATGCTTTCTCGAGCACCTAAGTGGTGAAGCCACGAAACCTGTGTCCAACGCCTAAGACCCGCCGCACATTTGACCCAGGTTTTGTGGCAATACTACTTGGGTGCTCGGTGAAGCATAGATTCTTATGAGGTACAACAAATGCCCCCTTTCCATCGGAGCTGCTCCGCGTCAGTGCTGGTTCGTCTGTGAACAAAACACAGATTTTCCTTCCCCGTGGGTTGTCAGGGCGGGTAGACTCGAATTGAGAAACTATTTTGACCGCGAGAAAAGGTTGGAAAAGGGTGTACTAATAACTAAAAACGAATTGAGAAACTTCCTTGTTTACCTGAGGGCCGACTCCGGAAATTCCGAATCCACACGACTCATACCCTGCCACCCTCTCGAGAGCAGCCAGTTGTCTTATGGTTACTTGTGTGGCTAAAATATTCGTGTTTGGTTAAAAGAAATTTCAATATTGATAGGTATTTTAATGCGAGTGTTCAACATGGGTAAAAATTTTATTTATACGATTTTCAGTTAAATGAGAAATTTAAAGTTGGTGCACAAAAACTTACAGTATAAATTCTACTGTCGCGTCGGTTCTTCCGAGAAACGTGGCTGGATAAGTACTAGAAACTCTCGTACTGCTAAGATTTGTTCCATTGCTGAGATAAACAATTTTTCTCGTTCGGAAGGCACCCACAACCATGAACCAATATCTAAGAGAGTTATAACGCGCAAGCATGTGCCAAATGCTATCAAGAGGAAAACAAGAGAAGAAATTGAAGACATTCATCGAAGTTGATCCACGGGGAGCAAGAAAATCAACCAAATGCGGTTGACATCATTACCACCATGGATTTTAAATACATCTGAAACAATATTATTTATACTAGATTCAGTACCTTGACTGAACTTCCAACATATTTTTTCTGTATCGTGCATGTTATATTACCCAAGTAGGCTGATTCAGATTTGAGAATTATCATATATACTTTCTAAAATTCCATATATCAGACACATACCTATTGGATATACACATTTAATGAAATACCTTTATTATTATTGTTATTATTATTACTTTATAATATATAATTATAAGAAAAATTTCGCCCCCCAGGGGGGCTTACATCTAGTAAGTACGTGTTTGGCGAACACGGGGCCCCGAGCTGAGTCTGGCATTGCTTCCACTTACTTGTGCCATGCT
>NNCF01128424.1:0-71535 GCA_002313205.1 Laupala kohalensis
AGTCGTACAAGCTAAGGTGGAACTTCATTTAGATATAGGCAATCAGATATTTTATCTCTTTTAATTGAGTCAAAGGCTCTAGTATAGGCCACAAAAATATTGTAGAGGTCAATGCTATATACTTCGCATTTTTTTAAAAATTGCCTGATCATGAAGATGTTGTCTATTATTGATTTATTTGGTCTAAATCCTGTCTGGGTCTCATCATGTTGACATTCAACAATGTCGTTACGCCTCTTATTCACAAAGATTGCAAAAATATTGTAGACTATGTTCAACAGAGTGATTGGTCTATAGTTTTCACAGTCCAGTCTATAACCTTTTTTAAACATTGGGCATATATAATCCCTTCATTCCATTTAGTTGGTATTTGTTCTTTTTCCCATTTAGGATTAATACATATAATCTTTGACCAAGTATCCTGCCTCCGCTTTTTATGAGCAGCTTTACCAGATTTTAAACTCCGAATTATATAACATGCTTCGTTACANTCCACAAAAATATTGTAGAGGTCAATGCTATATACTTGGCATTTTTTTTTTAAATTGCCTGGTCATGAAGATGTTGTCTATTATTGATTTATTTGGTCTAAATCCTGTTTGGGTCTCATCATGTTGACATTCCACAATGTCGGTACGCCTCTTATTCACAAAGATGGCAAAAATATTGTAGACTATGTTCAACAGAGTGATTGGTCTATAGTTTTCACAGTCCAGTCTATAACCTTTTTTAAACATTGGGCATATATAATCCCTTCATTCCATTTAGTTGGTATTTGTTCTTTTTCCCATTTAGGATTAATACATATAATCTTTGACCAAGTATCCTGCCTCCGCTTTTTATGAGCAGCTTTACCAGATTTTAAACTCCGAATTATATAACATGCTTCGTTACATGAGGGAAGTTCCAGTTAATGCTCCAGTTCTAATAATTCTTCTGGGCAATGGGGAAAGACATCTTGTATATCTGCAGTTGTTATGTTTATTTTATTTTAAAAATAATCTTTCCACCTTTCCAGTACTGCAAGTTTTCGAAAGATAATTTTTCCATCTTCGTCCTAACATGGGGTACAAACACTTGATTTTTTCTTTTGCAGTTCCTCGACTTCCTTTGTCTCTTGTTCTGCAGCTCTCTTTCACTTGGTTGATTTTATTATTTATCCATCTCTCTTCGTTGCTTTACATATTTTGTTGGCCTGCAGTCTTTTAAGTTTATACAACTCATAAGTAGCTCTAGTTTTAGCTTGTAAGTATCTATATCTTGTCTCATTTTTCTCCTGTATTATTTGTCTGCATTCATTGTCCCACCATTCACTCCTAACAGATTTTTGCTTCCCAATTGTTTTAATAGCAATATCTTTAACTGTTTTTTGAATGTTATTCCATTCTTCATTTACATCTTCTGCAACAGGGAGATATTCAAGTTTCCTGTAGAGTTATGAGCGATATTCCTTGAGCTTTGCGGGATTAGACAAGCTGGCTTTATTCCAATTGCTTACATACGGTATTTTCTTATGTACCGCAGGAAGATTTAGGTGAAGAACTGATCGCACTAAATAGTGATCTGAATCAATATTTGGGCATCTTAGGGCTCTTACATCACTTATGAGGTCTTTTTTGGTGCTGTTGATCAAGACGTGATCAATTTGGTTCACCCCTGTTTGTCCGGGAGCACTCCATGTTCCTAGGTGAATTCTGTTATGCTGGAATTGTGTGCTAATTATATTGTAGTTATGTTCTAATGCAAATTCACATAGGAGTTGTCTATTTGATGTATCATGCAAAATGTGCCTGCCAGTTACTTTGCTATAGGCCTTTTCCTTCCCTAATTTCGTGTTCAGATCTCCTAGTGTCACTTCCGGAAACATTTTTTGGTACCTGTTGCAGGTCTTCATAAAACTCCTCCTTATAGTCTATTTCTTTCTCGCATTATAATTATCACAAGCATCCTTCCGCCAATTATTATTAATTACCATTAAAATACCATATTTCAGTTGAATTAATAAAGAGTACCAATCAAAACGTTCATCCCATCGTTAAAAAAACATGTTTGAGTTCCCGTTTCCGCGAATCCCACTATGGAATCCTAACCAGAAGTACGGATCAAAGATATTCGAAATGCTGAAATGTCCTCGGAATCTTGATTCGCTCTAAACTCGATGGGGTGCAATGACCGAAGGACGAGCAGCGCGCGGGTTGGATTACTGCGACCGGACCCTCTCAATGCGACAACACGCGGCAGCGCAGTGGCGACGTCCAGGAAGCCATGAACGACGCCAGAGAGGACGAAGGCTCCAGACGGAGAAGGGGGTCCAGGCGGAGGCTGCGAGCGGCGTTGCCAAGCCGTCGCGGCCTGCATGGCGAGACCGTCCAGCGGGAATCAGGAAACCGTATGCGCGTGACGAAGGAAATGCTAGACAACTAGACAATACACGAATTCCGGCTTGACAGCTTTATATCTTGGCCTTGAACCTTTCGCATACAGGAAAGGAATAGACGGTCATGACTCCAAGTTAAATATTGTTATTTACAAATTGTAACTTGTGAAGAAGTAAGGATGCTTAAGAATAACAAATGATAAGGAGAGACATACACATTTCTAGGTGAAATACGAATTCAAAGACTTGTTCAAGGTGAGTTCAGCACTGAAATGTATAATTATTTTCCTTTTTTAAGTTCTAATGGTTTTTAAACACAACAATATGAATAATAACGAAGAAAAAACACGATTTAATTCGTGCATGTCAGTTAATAATACAGTACAAAGAATATTCAAGAGCTCGCTTGACTCGTTTGAAATAAATAAATAAAAAAAAAAAAGTTTCGTGATTAATGCATCTCACCTCAGAAAAAGTTAAAGAGCTTTCTCAAATGTCCGGTGACCAATAGATAAAAGTCATGTAAAAATACTACGGAAAATGTATTACAAATAAAAGTAAAATTCCACCACATTCGTGATTTAAAAAATGGTGATTTTTGAAAATGAAGTGTTTTTTTTCATAGGACGCAATGTATTACACCATTTATAATTGGCATTATTATATTCTAAATGGCCGGTGAGGTATATTTTTCAGGTGGAAATCACAATAAATACACGTTACTCTGTTTATTTATGCCGATTTAAGATATTTTAGTGATTTCATTCTACCTACGCTAGTACAAAATGAAGACAACAGGTAGAATATTTGGCTAATTTCTAATAATGAAAAAAACACACGAAGTAAGTATTTTTAGATCCTTTGTTTGGTTCACTTTTGGAGCAATTTCGTTAGCATAACTTTGTAAAAAAAAATCAAGAGGAACAACAGCACGTAAAATATAATAGACACAAAAATGTCAAGGAACCCAGGAGAAGGGAAACGGGGAAGTGAAGCACAATACGTCTCAAAGCTCCTCTCACAAAGGTAGTAGCAAGTAGCATCGGGGCCGCAGCAAATAAACGCTAGCGAGGCAGCAGTATGGCTGCAGTACGCTTCGTTGAGGGAGCGGGAATTACAGAGCTATTAAGGAAGATGACTTCACGGAGGAAAGTCTTCATGCACTGGGAGTTGGTCGGTCAGGCAGCACAGCACGCACGCCCACACATGCACTACGCACGCACGCTCCATTCTCACTCCATCGCAGTACACGAAGATAAAAGAGAGAAGAGACGCTAAACGAGTCAATATAGAGTATTTTGACAAAAAGTATTATTTTGACCACATGAAATATTAAAGCATAACTCTTTCCGGAATATTTGAAAACAAAACCATTTTATTTTCCAATTATACGGAATGTTTTTTTTTCTTTGGTGGGGGGCTTTATACGGAATGTACACGGAAAGTATTGTAATCAGTCGAAAAACAATTTCTATACGAAATAAGCTCTTCAGGTCTCTACGAATTGGCTCCAGGAGAGTCTATTTTCAAATGTTTGTGATGATGTCCAATGACGTATGTGTGTGAAGAATGTTTGTTATCCGATAACTCACGAACAAATTAATGCAACCAAACCAAGCTAGAGAGTTGACTTTGAAAGCATTGGGAAAAGATAATTTCCAGATATCTATCGCACTCTTAATTTACACCGCGCTTCAGTTTCGGTTTCTTAAAATTTAAAAATTGTAGGTGTCTTTTTTAGATCAGCGTAGGCAATTGCAAAGAAATTAAAGTGGAAGATAATTCAAGCAATCTGTATGCAATCTACTTGAATGTGGGGATTTAATGTTTAGGAGTTTACTTGGTACTATTGTGAGGATAAATCTTTTTAAACTAATGATTTGTTAAATATGACATATTGTTTGAGAATTAAACATTTCTTTCTTCTTAACCAATAAATGTATTCCCGACTTTTTATAGTTTTACTGCAATGTAAGCTGTTTACTACAGTGATCTTTTTTAGACAATTATGGAGAGTTAAGTGGAGCGCAATCAAGATTTTTTACATTGGCATCAGCAAATAAACATTTAATGTAGATTGAAAACCAAGTTGACTTTCTCCAAAAACATTACACAAAATGTTGAATTACAATATTAACCCATTATCACGTTTACGTTTTCAATAGGAAGTGGACCGTGCAGGAAACGAATTTTACCACTTCATTCCATAATATGTGGCTGCATTACGTAATAATTTCAAATATTAGTTTCAATAATGAATATAAAACACAATTTTGCATTTATTTGCCGTTAGATTAACTTACTTTTGTGCGAGGGACTAGAGGTAACAGTCTGCTCCATCGAAGACACTCCTCTGTTTTTTTATTTCATTTGCTAATTGTGAGACAACAGTACAGAAGAGGTGAAGGATGGGTTCCATTGATTTTTTGATCACTTTTTTTTCTTCATCAATTTAATCGCTTCTTTACATCATACATCTAACCCAGTGACAATCTTTCCCAAACGCGAGATTCCCAAAGTTCGAATGTTCCAGTAAGTTTCGTTGTTTTCATGTCATGTTTTCACGTATTATATAATGTAGACGACATATTAAGTATTTCATTCATATTTCCTTCTTCTTGATATTAATATTAGTGACATTTTCGTTTCTTTGTACGTCGACACGCCGTAGAATAAAACGAAACTTCACGAAGGGGAACACGCAAATAACATTTTAATGAGAAGAGACAAAACAGAACCAGGTTTACAAAAAGAAAACGTACACACGCATACAAAGTATCAGTAACATTTCAACAAAATCCTTAGTATGAGTCATTTGTGTGAAAATCAATACATTCTGAACATGTATATCCCATTACTGTAAATGAAATATGATTTTAATGCGCAATACTGAATTTAATCGTAAACGCTTCTCGTCGTTTGATTCTCATTACGTGTATCGTATCGTTGGCACTGTGCTGTCTTCTTGAAGAGATCGCCACCCGACTAACCAAGCGGAGGTCAAAACCCGCAAATCTCGTCTTTCAACTGAAATGCTCTGTTGAAGACTACAGAAAATAATCACCCTACCCAAATTTTTTCGGTAAAACTATAAGAGCCATTTCCTGACAAAATAAAGTGACCCTATTTAAAAGTGTTTTCTATAAATAATACGGAAGTAATGTTTTTCGTTTCTATAGAAATTTATCTGGACATTATCCATAGTGCTATCATGTTGCAACAAAATGTCCACAAAAAATTAACAAAAATGAAAAACCATCGTCCACAAAATTATACACCAATTTTTTCGATTAACTTGACGTGAGTAAACCCTAATTCAATCCCAATTTAGAAATTTGTAGTAAAGCTTCTAAATATTCTAAAAGGAACACCAATAACAAATTTAATAATGAATTTTGGATTGGGCCTTGTACTGGAAAAAGTGGATCCGGAAATGAAATTTTAAATATCCACGAACTTGAAATCTTGGGCTGATGTCACTCCTGCGTTTTCTCATGCTCGTGTAATGTCACACCTAGCGGAGCAGGCGTCAGCGGGCAGGTGTAGGGGAACGTGAGTGGGTGTAGAAGGTACAAGGTCACTTCAGGACGAAAACAGACATGTTTCGCGCCTTGTTCAGAGCATCCATGCAACTGCCACGACGACAATTTTCGTATTTTATAAAAAATAGAAATAGACCCACTATACATAGATGCCAATATACAGTAATAGAAAAATATTTAAATATACTCATATGAGAAATAAATAACGTACGACATTTTTATTGACGATTACAATATATATTGTGCTTGTAGTGCGCAATATGTTGCTACGTTCATGTTTCTCCTTACAATTTGTTATCACCTAACGACGACTCAAACCACGAGTCGTTACGATGTGTATTTTAATAAAAACAATATATATTGTAATCGTCCGTAAAATGTGGTAAGTAGTAATTTATTTATTAACATTATATATATAGTAGAATACTTACATAATTATTTAATTCAAATATTATTCCCTTTTAAAATGTACTCTTACCATGCAATTTATCAATAATTATTGATAGATAACTATCTTCCAAAATACTTAACATGATTGCCTCAATAATTTTTGTTTAAAAACAGTTAATATTAAGTAGTAATATACATTTTTCATTTGCGTTTTAAATAATGCCAACTGTAGGATAATCTTTCATCTATGTTCAAAAATTGTTAATATCATATAATTTTGATAATTAAAAGCGAACTGTAGAGACAAAATTTCTCAATATTTTGAAACATCCCTACACGACAAGTTTCTATTAGATTTCTAGGAGGTCGTGTTTACTTCGTTTCATATTCAAGGACAATCAAAAACACAACACAATGCAAATACACAATATGACACAAAGATTCACAATGACTTCAGAAAAATAGTACGACATAGAACTCAAATTGAGGAACAAATATTACAAATAATTGAAGTGTAAAACTTTAAAATGTAGATGTGAAAATGCGTATCTCTCTTTTTAAGTAAAACCACGCGATTTTTTTTTACAATTACATAAGGAAAATCTGAAAAGACAAAAATACAAACAGAAGAATACACGAAAAAGTCAAAAATAGCAAAACACGAAAATAAGAAAGCTTCAGAGAAACGAACTCCACTAAAAAAGACGCGAAACGTTTTTTTATAAAGAAGTGAGGAAGCACTAGAACAAATACTTAGTGATATTATAACAGTGTTGCAATAATTAATATGAACACTGACATAATTAATAATCAGTCCGTACAAATGGAAGGAAATGATATTCAAGGGAAGCACGGTGAAAGAAATCACCCGCCGTCTTCCTCGCTCCTCTCAATATCTATTAACTCACGTGACAAGGTCGCGCAGGAAGCAGCGGAGATCTCCGCCCCGCGACCGCTAGATGTGACATCGCCCACAAGATAACACAGGTCGGCGGAAAAACGCTCCGCAGACGTGACACAGGCTTTTGTCATTGAAAAATGAGGCGTATGCTTTTATTCTTCTCCATGAAAAATCTACTGTTGATCTGAAAGAGCAATAGATAACCTTAGACCCTCCGAATCTTAATTTTAAATAATAACATCGATCGTTTGATTGATGATTGATAAATTCTTTGATCATTTTTTCACTTATAATCAGGTCCTGGAGAAATTAGGATAAAATGACAGACTATGTACTCCATCATGGCTGATGCATTGGGGGCAAAATGTGTCAGGGGTGGAACAGGAAGCTGTGAACGTTATTTTGTAGATGAATTGCATTCATATTAAATATTAAGATTAAAAATGAGAATTTTTGGATCTTTAGTTATTATTTTGTGCATTTTAAACGTGAATTTGTTTCCTCGGTCTAATTTACAAGAAAGGTTCAAATTGTTGGTGAGTTAGAAAAATAATTCTTCTATTTTTGTAGCCTAAATACAAATCACAATATCCTACTTATCTTGCACTTACTGAACTTACTGATGCACATAATTGAATTTTTGAATTCTTTAGTTACTAGTTAATTTTTTTGCTAAAATTTAGTTAATTTTTTTGTGGAAATTTTAGTTAACATTTTTGAATTTTTAGTTATTATTTTGTGCATATTTTAACCGTGAATTGGTGTGTCCTTGGTCGAAGGTGCAAAAAAGAAAAAGGCCCGAATTGTTGGCAAAATAATACTTCTATTTTTGTAACCTAAATACAAAACCAATATCCTAATTATATCGTATTAAATTAACTCACCGATGCACATAATTCCGTCACGTTCAACCTATACAAATCTGGCTGACATATCCTCCCTGAGCTGGAGCCGCATGCCTCCCTCGCGACGGGCTCACAATCGCTCCTCTAGCGCTGTTCCTTTCATTGGGGATCCCCCGCGAGAAATACGGCCTCGCTACTTCATTGAATCGCCGTTGAGCGCGCTCCTGGCTTCATTAAATCGAGAAGTAGCATCTGCACGGCGGCGTGTCCAAACTCGTACGCAAAGCAGGCAAAAGAAAATGCTTTGTAGCTTTAACGAAACGGAGCAGTCGCTTCCTGATAAAGATTTCCGTGTAAAATAAATTGAAATTTCGGAGAGCAAAAAAAGAAGAAACACCTACATTCGTTGGATTAGTAAATCATTTACATTCACGTGTTCCTTATTACTATTTTTCAATCTGATATTTAAAGTCGTCAGTGCATTATAGCAATAGCTGTAAAAGTAAAATTCCTCACTAATTTATAGTATAAATTAAGTAAATCAAAGTGTGCGAAAAAAAAAAAACGAATTAAAAAAAATTATAATTGTTCTTTCGCTTCATTCTTACATGAGTAAGCGTAACCATCACCAGTATTCGTGAAGATTGGTGTACATAGATCTCCCTGTGACCCTACAGAGTTCGCAGCTACCGTAGAGCATGGAAGAGGAAAAATCGGACGGCAGGCGGCTCGCACCCCGAGGCGAAGCATCTCAATTTGGGTCGGATACGCGAGGGTGTCCTCGGGGTGAGCTGCGTGGCGGACGGAAGCGCCCGCGCCGCGCCGTCTGGAATATTGACGGGCGCCGCATGGCCTGTCACCCTTCACTCCAGATCGCTAACGGGTTAGAGCCGACAGTGGCTGCGGAGGAGGAGGAGGAGGAGGAGGAGGAGGAGGATCCCACACATCCCCGGCGCAATTCGCGCCCTCGAGCTCTATCTCTCCGGCAGATGCATGCGGTGATGGGGTGGCTACACGGTGGTTATCCTATATAGTTGCGGCTGCGATAGCGGCGACGGAAAGTGGAGAACAGGCGAGACGACAAATGATGGAAGAGGGAGGAAAGAGGAAGCAAAAGAGGAAATGAGCACCAATTAACTTATCAATTAACAGATGAATAATAAACTTTGTCCAAATGTAAATTACATTACTTACATACTAAAATTCTTTTTAAATTTTCGGTTGTTTAAATAAAAGCAAGTGGCACCAACACAAGTAAATCCCCGAAAAAAATCAAGAAATGTTTGCGGGTGAGACACCCATCATAAACGGTCGGAACGTTGACACTTTAAAATGCCTCATGGTCGAACACAAAAAAGGAGTTCCTACTGACTCATTAAGAGGTCCAGACACGTGAGATAGAGATACATACCTTCCTTTCTTAAAATAGTGCAAAACTTGATACTATTGCACTGGCGTAAATAAGAGATCGGTACGTGTTAAGCTGGGGATGACAGCGGTGATGAAGATAAGAACACATATGAGGACTAAGCGGGAGAGAATAGATGAACGAGTAATGGCAGTCGTCCTCGGGTGCAGTCCCCCCGGCGAAGTAACAACGACGGTACACGGTGGTCCTAAGAGGCAATCTAGGCAACAGTTGAAATAAAAAAGCACCAATTTTTTTGTATTCGTGGGTACTGGACTACTTAAAACTAACGCGTACAATGCAATGATACTACGATCATAAAAAATGTACAATTTTGATTCTCATTTTTGAAATTATTTACAATTTTCGAAAAATGTAAAATCAACTGGTAACAAGTAGGGACCAAATTAGGAACAGAGGAAAGAAAATCCCATAAATCGAGTAAAACTGAGGTCACCAGACAATAAAAAGAAAAAATTGAATTGTATAATTTTGTTCCACAATGAGTATAATGTCTCTCACACTTACAAAAAAAAACTAACTTCCAACAACAAATATATCTCATTTCATCCGTTTACTTCCCAAAATGGGACCACTGTATGACGACGAGGATGGCGCGGCGCCGCGGCAGCGGTTCGCAACGGAGAGGACCGAGAACATTTACCGCGCCGGAGAGATAAAAATTGATGTGTCAAAAAGAGAAGGCCGCACCAGAATTTCGTGGCCCTCCCGGCAGGAAGTGGAGCGAATTGACGCGCCAGGCAGGCGAAGAGCGACGTAATTACAAAAAGAGAGGCGATGCCGCCAGCCGACGGAAAAATCCGATAGTTCATGCGAATGTTTGTAACCGCACCACGCTCCGGTTTCCGATGTCTCTGTTTAAATACCACACGTTCCATTCTCTGTGGAGTGCAATGAAGCACATACAAGAACTCAAAGAATTAAACACGGCAAACGAAAATCGATGGGTCCTTATTAATATTAGATGAACATTTTCATAGCAAGCTAAACTGATGGATAAAAATCTTGACATGGATTTAAAATCCGTTGGAATAATGAACAGGGAAGGGTGACATTTTTTGGACTGGGGTTTGCCAATAATAATACGTTAATGAAACGGTTTTTGCTGGTTTATAATACGCTTAGGACAGGAACGCATCGATAATCAAAATAAATTATCCACAAATCGTTTTATTTCTATAATTTATTTTTAATCATGACAAATATTGCAAAATTAAACAATCGGGAGTAACAATAAACAATTGTAAGGAATGGACAACAGACAGGACGCAAGAACTTAAAATTATAATAACGTAATCACAATACACAAATGAGCAAACACTCGGTAAATAATAATAATATTTATTGTAAAAAAATTAGGAGACTCGATTCCAGATACTGGTACCATCGTTTTCCTTATTTGTACCATTTAAGATTTAAATACTTGACACCTCTACGTGACACAATTTCTCGCTTTATTGTCAGCACACGGTTTTTAAAATACTCATGTATTAGGTTACGTCGAAATCGCCAGCAAAAAGGTACACGACTATACAGTAAATACTTCCACTCTCGTTTACTATTTTAATCATGAACAATAATGGAAAACAGTTCCGATTAGTTTTCTATTATATAAACGTTGAAATTTCCTCCTCTCGTGCTAATTAAATTTCATACTGTATTTTTGCCGATACTCTTTCATTCATGAATTTTATTTGGAATTTCACTGAAGCCATAATTAAGATATTATAACGAATTCCAACCTACAATATTTTAGAACCCTCCACGAAATTCGTTAGCGAATCGCATTCTGGCCGAATTTTTTCGTTATCCGCGGCATCCCCTTCTGGATAACAAAAGGGTAGCCACGACCTTGAAGGCAATCCAGGAGGTCGCTCTCGTTCATCGGCTATCACCAATTCAATCAAAGGTTGAGCCAGCAACTTTACTTCCCCCTGAAGTCACGACAAAAATTAAAGAAAAAACAAAAAACACACCCTCTCTTGTGAACGCCAGGTCCACTCGCTACAAGGCCGCAACCCCAATCATCTATCGTGCTTGCCGATACAACGCCCCAATTCGTCGCCCAGTGCATTGGACACGGTGGTTTGAGGACAGGCCGGGAACTTGTCCTTGATGCGTGCGCCCGTCTGCCCGCGCGCCGAGGAATGTGAGCAGGTCTTGACGGCCGGCGCGCGCAACGCTGTTCAGGTGCGGTGTCTCGCGCACGAACTCCCTTCCGGCGGTGTCTCGTGTCGAATGTGATTACAACAGAGCAGTCAGACCTTTATACTTTGCAGTCTGTGACGTTGAAGGCCTCAAACGAAATATGACAAGTTCTGAGCCACGAACGTTCACGAATTACGTCAACGTGCTAAGGGTGGTTTATGTAAATTAGGATGTATTACTTAAGCGTCAATCTACCTTTATGATCTCGATGTAAAGAGTAACTATTGTGCCAAACTACTGTAACAGTAATAGGGAATTAAGGACACAGCCCTACTTCACTTAATTTCTAAGAATATAGCTGATCAACGCAATCAACAACCAAACTACAGAAAGTGCGGGAAAAATTATAATCAGTCACAATTTTATATTTTTATTAAAACATGAATTATAATTCCTAAAAGGCAATGACATACCATTTGTACAAGATACTAAAACACCAAAATAAACAAATATGTATGTGTCTCTTTCGGGCAACTAAGGACCACGAATAACGAGTGCCGGTAAGGCTTAGTTTTTGTTACTTCACTCACTAGACACATCGTGAATTTTACGGAGATCGGAGGAACAGCGTCTCGATAGGATCCAGATTGCTGTATATGAGTATTACAACTGCGGTTGTTAGCCGCAGAGGGCGGTTGTTCCCGTAAAGGTGAACTTTTCAAACATCACAACTATTTAAACTGAGACATGGAAATGAAAACCTACAAATCTTATCTTGCCCCACCTGGGAATTGAACGCGGGATGACTTGGTGACGAGCGATCACGCTGACACCGTAGCCACGGAGGGGACAAAATAAACAAATACTTAAAAGAAAGCACAATGTTTTAAAATTCATATGGGTAGTTGAATTGTTCCTAAATTGAACAAAACTAATACGCCTATAATTATACTAATCTGGGCGACGTAATTTGTTCATTATGAAACTAATTAAAAATTTATCTCGGGTATAAATAAAATATTTCAAAACCACTTGCATGTAAGGGCACAAACATTTTGAACTTACATAATAGAGAGAAAAAACTGTTCTTTCTAAAACAGTCAACTGAAAAAAATTATAGGTAAAAAATAGTTAATAACAAATTGTTGGAATAAAATAATGAAAAAAAATATCAAAGAAATGATTGCCATCAGTAACTAACACAACAACAAAAAAACTTCTAGGCCATGCACTTCTAAATCATTCCTTTGATGGATTTGCCCTGGCATTATCTCATCTTCGTTTCTATAAAAAGACTGTCGTATTTGTCAAACGTTATTCATGAGTATGTTTGTGTTAGCTTGAATTGTCTTCACACAATTCGTGAAAATAAAGATATTTAGTTGTCATGTTGGACATGCACTTTCTTCTTCACGAATAAGTGGTAAAGCGTTTTCATCGATCGGCCAATTTCCCTCTGAGTTGCGACAATTTGAAGTAGGTACGCTCATAACTCGTACTGCATATCAGATCAAATCGTGGTAGGCATAACGGGGGAAGACGCCATTGAGTAACCTGTTATCATCAGCCCTGACAACCGCGCAACTAATGCAACAGCTTCAGTATCCCTTCGGGGTCATCAAATAATGAAAATGTCCTTGACCTCTAATGACCTTAACAAGCCCTAAAGCCCCCCCCCCCNAATTCCTTATCCAATTGATGTACGACAGGAGGTTCCGGATCTAAACCCTGCTTTCGATGGGAAAGGATGACGGGTTTTTACATGGCTTAACTCGCAAAGAGATTATTTCTAAACGTATTTTTAGTCGTAAACTTCATGAAAACAAAAAAGATATCAGTTTTCATCGGGAATTGAATAAACTAATCATCGTCATCCACATAACAGCATTAACTTAACTTTTTAACATTAACATTTAAAATATACTGATTGACGACGAGTTGTCAAAACAGACATAAGCAGCCAATACAATTAACTTTGAAAAATTGTCGATGCGGTTCACTTGCATAAAAATTTTCGTTCTACATAAAACTAAAATCACTAAAAAAGAGACCTAAATGAACACACACCCTGGGATGCAATAAGTTAAGTTCATCTAGTAAGTGTTTGGCATTACTTCCACTTACTTGTGCTAGGTTCCTTCGTTTCTCTTTCCTGACCTTCCTTGGTCACCTCTTGTTCTTTTCGATCCCGACGCTAGTATGCCATTTATTTCCCTCTTTCTTCTTTTTAAAAATTATATACGTAATGTTTTGAGATATGTTGATATTTGAGTTGTAATTCAGGATAGTTTTTAGTGGGTATGGTTCAGTCATTCGGCGAGTCCCACACGCGGGGAGAGTCATGTTGGCTCTCCCTAGTGCGTAACTGCATGTTCCCTACCTGTACAAGATTTTAGGGCTCTAATGACCTCGATGTCGACGAGCCGTAAAGCCAATTAAAAAAAAAGTCCTTTTCCTTTTGTACAGTCCTAAAAAAGCCGCAAATTATGTATAATAATTAATGTATTTTGTAAATGGATATGTAATGTAATGAAAATGTTACAGACAAGGTGAACCGTTCACACATTTTAATATCGATCGTGGATCAATACTAAATGTAAAAAAGCTAAGTATTCAAGAGGGAACAAGGACACCAAACTATTGTTATCACGACGAAAGAAATAACTCATAGGCGATGACAACTCAATCATGGTGATAATTCACCAATAGCAAATTTCAACTTGACACACATGAAACAGCCTTTCTAGTAATGTTTTTTTTGTGGTGGTGGTGGGGGGATTACGGCTAGTCATTAGAGTCCTCGCAGGTGGGGAAAAAATGCAGTTTCCCACCATAGAAAAGAGCCGTAACGACTCTTCCCCGCGAGTGGGACTCGCCGAATACCTCGACCATACCCACTAAAAAACCCTCCTGAATTCAACAAATATCTAAATAGAAAGATGAAAGAAAAGAAAAGGAAACAGTTACCCAACACATTATATCATAAAAATTCTAAAAATAATATTCAAATTACGGAAAGGAATAATAGGAAAAAAGCAGGAAAGAGGAAAGAAGAATGCAAATTTTAAACCCTCCCGAGAACTTGTGGGAGGAGCCCCGATCTACTCATAAAATTCATTAGTTTATTAACATTATCAGTTTCATTTCCGAGAATTGTTGGTAAATCTGCAGCCAGACCAATTTGTCTCCGTATTCTCTTGTACTTTCTGCAATCAGATAGTAGGTGACGCATGTCAGAGAAGAGCTACACTCCTCACAACCGGGTTCATCATCAAGTAATAAGAGATACCGATGAGTGAGAGAAAAATGTCCTATGCGCACGCGGGTCAGCACTACCTCCGTTTACCTGGTTGACCTACAGGAACTGCTCCTTGACTTAACAGAGGATTTGATAAATCGGAGCTTATTCCCTTCAATAGCAAACAACTTCTTGTTCCATTCACTAAGAATCCTTGACATGATGAAATTTAGGAGATCTCGTTTTGGAATCGCGAAGAAATCCACGCGATTCTTGAGACATGCCGCCTTTGCGGAAACGTCCTTTGATTCCCACGTGTTCCGGAATCCAGGAAAACATGTTCTTTCCATCACTTTAGGGTGAGGAAAGCACATCCTGGATCAGCTTATCAGCTCGATATATAGTCTGGATTGTTTGAAGGGCACTTAGAGTATCAGAACAAATCAAAAATTTGACCCGCGGGAGCTACTTCTTGATCGCAGTGCTCTCAATATGACGTAGCACTCAACGGTGTAAACCCTGCACAGGTCGCCAAGACGATAATCCCAGGTCTTACTGGGAAAAACCACGGAGATGCCGAAATCATCAACCTGCTTCGACCCGTCTCTAAATACAGGAATATAGATCCGGTGGTTGTCGAGAAAAAGGTGTCGTTGATGAGAACCTGACGCTGATAATTGAGTCCAGATATTGAGACTCGAGAATACCTTCCAGATATCTTTCGGATTGACTCCCATACTTTAGTGAAATTTGTTGTTCTTTTAATGGTATTTAGAAACTCTTTCCAGGAGGTGGATTTGGATTCTTTGATGGTTCTGCGCGCTTTTGCCCTAGTAATCCGATATGGGGCGAAATTTCCCGTAGATGGACTACCGTTAAATTTCCGCAATGCTCTTCGCTTCGCCCGAATGGCGGTCCGACATGCGTTGTTTCACCAGGTGACATGTCTTCGCGGAAACATGTTTTCGGAATGGATTCTTCAGCGGTATGGTGAATCACCTGAGTGAGATGGTCGACCCTCTCTTGGACACTACCAGTTTCTCTGAAGGCAAACAGAGCACGGTACAGTGTCCAGTTAGCCTTTCTGAGAATCCATTTCTGTGGCTTGTATACGGGAACAGTCGCACGTTCGTGCAAGGACAACCAGATTTGATCATAGTCGCTACCATGCAGATCATCTTCTAGTGATATGACAGGTGGCAAGTAGTGCAGGAAACAGCGCCCACTTGTGGCAGCTAAAACTTTATTGATGTGATGAACGGTTTTCTCATCGATGTTTGAAGTTGCAGAAAGGATGTTCTGTTTAACACTTCCAAGAACGATTCTAAAGAAAACCAACATAATAGCGATCCAAGTAATAATTGCTCAAATTTAGGGCACGCGTTTCTTATTTATTTGGGAAGTGCCAGGGATTTTTCGAAGAGAAAAAAGAAAATCATGTGATATTGCGTAGATGTGATTATGAATGAAATGAATTTTTAAAGTTTTCCGAAGAGAAGCCGGGATGTTCTGATGGCTAATTGATTTGTTTTGAAATACTTGAATTTTGCGGGTGTGCGGGAGCTGCGTTCTACCATCCGGGCAAACGAATACCAGTAAGGGTCCAAGAATAGTTTTGAAGAGGACGAGTGAGGATTCGTAGCTTATGGAGGAGAAGCGGTTAACGATAGAAGTTGAGAAATATTTTTGTTTGCATGTATGGTTTTTGTTTCGATATTGTCTTTGCATGTGAGACAAGTGTCGAGGTGTAAAACAAAGTATCTAATAGGGAATAGCGGTGGTAACCGGGATTATGCTGGACTTATTTATATATAGCGGAAGAGGGTAAGTTGGGAACCGAAGAGAAAGAAAATTGCAGACGATCTGAAAAGTTTTAGAAGTATTTTCCTCATTTTGGTCCATTTTTTTACGGAAATGGGGTTATCCTCAAGGGAAGATTTACTACTCATGTTTGTCACGTCTTTATTCATATCAGATTGAAAAGTTAATTAAGTATTGGTCAAAACAAGTAGAAGAAAAACTTAATTTACAAGTACCAGCTCCTCGATTAAACAAGAAACACTCTTTTACGTCTGCAATTTTTCATTTTAGCGTGTTATGTAAAAGTACAGTAATGGGAAAAATCGATAATTTCAGATCCTAAGAAATAGCGCCCAGGAGTTGTCAAATGCCGAACACGTGAAAACAATCGCTACAACAAAACGAAAAACGGATCATATCCCTTTCTGTCTGAAATAACATTATTTTTTACAGCTTTTTGTGTGACTATTTACTTCCGGGTTTCAAATAATGCATCGATCACGGTTTATCTACATTGAAATTTAATCATGTTTTTTCTTTTCAGTCAAGTGTAATGTGAATTACCGTCTCACGTTTTAACAGAACTTCGTGATCGAATCAAATTATCATAAAATCGGTATTCCGAGAAAGGGATTTATTCTACGTCTAATCGCTTGCACTTTTCTGGAGTCAAACTGGTAATTTCTCTTTCGTTCTCCTAGGATTGCTGATTGTCCGCGTGGACCGTGTGAATACCTGGGTGAGGATAAGGGACGGGGGTGGGCCATTATCACGTGTGCGCAGGGTCGTGTTATCGGCGCAAGCGCTGGCGCACAGTCGCGCGGGTAAACGGCGAGAGGGATGCGACAACACGTGTTGCTCGCACCTCCGACGTCGTTCCACACATCACGGCGTGAGGGAGGAGAGGAGGGGAGGATAACACAAGGGAAGGAAGGACGTGTCCGCCGCCGCACAGAGCCGGGAGCCAACCTGACGAGCGACATGGACGCGTAATTAAAAACACTGGCTGCGGCGACTATGCGCGAGCACACAGGTTGGTAAGGGCGAAGAGGGCAACGGGAACACGTATGCAGGTAGAGGGACAAGCGCGACACGTAGGAGGGGGTGAATCACGATTGGGAGAAAGAGAGGACCGAGAATCAGGCGACGAAACGTGAAGAGGGGTAGCAGAAAGCAAGAGGGGTTGAGGTTGCGTTCGGCCACTCAAGTGCAAATAACATGCTCCAACACGCTAAGAGATAAGAACTGCTACCTGTTATAAACGGAATTTTACGTTCCTCCTCACGTCATAACAATTATTATAATTCATTACTGCCTTTCGGAAATTATTTTGTACCTGACGAATGGAAGTCTAGCGCCAACATCAGACAATAGAAAATCTTTCAATATTATTCATGCTACTAGAAAAATTTTTCATATCCTTAATTTAATGTTGGGCTAAAACGTGATAACACATTGAACATAAATTGATATATTTACCCAATAATCCAAAATGGTGGAAATATAAATCACGTCTTGCTGTACCTATTCTTAACGCAGACAAGGGACATATAAAGTAATGTAGAGATAAAAAATGTCTGTAGTACGCTCAGCCGTATTCATCTTTTCAAACGCTCAATACTCAGCAAAACTCTCCAATCGCATTAATAATTATTTTGACATGCAAAAGCCGAAAACCAGAAAATAAAACACGAATGTGTATGGATTTATAATCCGTTTTACATTTATTCAATTATTGCATTAAACAATTATTAAAATTTCGCAGTTCATAACTCCCAACGAGTAAACAGCGCCACTAGAGCAAAATACTCATTTGTTTACAATTTCATGATTAAATTTATATTGACTCGATCTTCTTACTCGCGTATTTGGCACACAATCCCAATCCGATTCACCCTCTAAACAAACACGCGCATTAAAACCATGGAACGTGATGGAAATGATTAAAACGTGTTGGTATTCACTGAGCGGCAATAGCATATTTAGAATCTTGGCGACACCCCAGTCTCTACACGAAAGAGTTCTCCGTTTTGCAAGATTTCAGTCTGATAACAAGCTGCAACAATGAACTTCGTGGATGTCCACGCGTGCGATCAGTTGCGTAAATTCGCCACGCGAAGGGAAGTCCAGGAGAAGTGGCCTTAGACGCTCGAGAGAGAACGCTGACCATGGAGGGTGTCTTGCACCCAGGTTCTGAGAGGTATGAGAAAGTAAGCGACCACCATTTCAGTCACGAAGGTGTGAAGTCCGAAACGAAACGTTGACAATATGCTTTCTACAACCGATAATATTCCATTAAAGGTTAAAAAAGAAAGGTAAGTAGCTATTTGACTCAAAATGGGTATTAAATCTTTTGTGACATAATGCTAAAGTACTATATAGACTACCACATTAGCCAAGGAAATATATATAAAAGTTCTGAATCTCTAAAACTACGAGTCTTATCTTCCCCACGATACTGTGAGAGAAAACCTCAATAGAACGACAGTAGGTCGGTTAATATCTCATACTCGCAACCGAACCTGGATACAACACAAACACCTTCGTTCCCCACCCAGTACGCCGACCTTTATACTAAACTGCCCAGAGACACGCAATTCTACCTCTCGAGGAACAATGTAGTGGAGCAGGCCTACAAGCTTTGTTCCTCTCAGCGTGTACGTCACGAAACCTGAAGGTGGTGCTAGCAGCAGAGGAAGGGTACTCGATTTATCTTGCCTTCAACAAGAATAGGCGACGGCGACGGGGTGACGGCGACGTTGGGGGCGGCGCGGCGTGCAGGTCAACGACGGAGGCGTCGCGTCGGTCGCGATGTAGGTGACGAACCCAACCACACATCCCTCCTTCACTAGCAGAGACAGGTGGGCGCTGTACGACAACGATTTGAAGCAAAAAAGAAAGGGTCAAGGATATGCGCTCTTTACATTACATGTTAAACAGATCTTGTCGAGGTATTACACTTTTTCGATTCTTTTTGGAAAATTGTTTCACATCAGGTTTAATGAGAAGGCTGACTCAAATATTAAAAAGACGATAACACATTGACAAATTTCTATGCCGTAGAAATGAAACCTAACGCTAGACTTTGTCAAAAACTACATGCATAGATTTTTTCGAAAACAACGAAAAATACTAACTATAGGTATTCCACCATAAGTTTCGGAATTCGTTGACCGATTAGGTCTTGATTTTTGATGGACTATTTATTTCCGCGCAACACAAATTCTAAAGAAGGAGTCGAGAATATGTAAAGATAGAAATAAGTATGAATTTGATAAAGTTGTTTCACCAGACGAACACATAATTTCGTCATGATACGGGGACCCTGAAACGTAAACTGGCGAAACGTCGCGTTCCTTAGTCTCCCATGATGACCATCCCTTTTCACTCACATTCAATTCACGAGGAGGGGATTAACGTTAAAATATTTTCACTTCCACGTATATCCTCATGAGGAGCGAGAGCATCGAGAACTTGACACCGATCACTACCGAAGGATGTCTAACTTCGTATGTTCGCTGCTAAATATAACCGCTGGGCCGCATGAATCGATGGCTCCCCCCTCACCTACCACTATGTTCAACGCACCGGAAGCGAAACCAATAACAATTAGAAGGAAGCATCCGAGGAGCGTATGGAGGGGAACGGCTCGCTCTCCGACGGATGAAATGACCGCATGGTTGAAATCCTAGAGTAATGTTAACATTCAAAATGAACGTAATTTCTTCATAATTTCTGCTTGACAAACTAAATATATTTAGAAAGTAATTAAATAAAACATGTCAATATTTCAACTTTGATTGTTTACATCTACAATACGATTGACAAGTCTCATGAATTTCGGTACCTGGGACTTCTGTTTTTGTTTTTTTACAAACAAGTTTCTTTACGTCATAAGATCAGCATCGATTACGTGATCCGCGGGCAGATTTTACTCCTGTTTCAATTCCGAAATCTGCTTGCCCGCCATTTCAAATGGCGCGGTGCGTAATACAAATAAAAACTAACACAATGAAATCTGAAGAAATTCTGAATTGCGGTAATTCCAAGAGAAATTGATACACACCATCTTCATTGGAGAGAGAACCTTTCCCACAATTCTGTCACCTAATCCAACTTTCCGAAGGAACATGAATTTTTCACTACGACGAGAATCTCACGTGGGTGTCTCGTCCTCTCAAACACAATTTCGCAGGCATTAAAACTTTCCTGAGGAACACGCGGCGTAATTCTGCGTCCCATCGAGCACGGTCATCGATCCCCAAAGCCCGAGTAATGAAATAAAAATTAATTAAAAGCAATACGTTTTCATTCCGCTAGAATAAGCATTATCGACTAGGTACAAGTTGGGAGCTGAGGGAAATTGGTACATTTGAAGCCGTGACAGAGAGAGAGGCACGAGCTGCAGCTGTCCGGGTGACGAGCTGCGAAAAAGAACGAGGGAGTGGATACCCACGAAGTGCATTTGCATATTTTTGTGGCAAAGGGTTTACATACCAACAAATGAGAGCGTTCGCGTTTACTCGACGTTTTTTGTTGCTCACACCTCGCATCGCCACTCTCCGCTCGCAAATCAAAAAAGTCGCTGAGAGGAAGGAAAAAAATGCTTAAAAAAGGAAACTCAAGTTTATACTACATGAGTTATTTATTGCAATTTACAGTCATGGAGAGTCAGTTCGTGAGGTGAATTTAATTAATTCCATTGCCACGATATCAGCAAAATCTAACTTACCTTTTGTTACCCGTGAAGAACGCGAGTGAATATAGTACCAGTACCGTCAGGAGGAACATAACACGACCATCGTGAGAAAGAATTAATTAATGAAATAAATAAATTGTAAAAAAAAAAAAAAAAAAAAAAAAANTGGAGGACAATAAACTAATTTACTCTCCGAAAGCAAGCAAGGGACCATCCCATCAATTCCGATCAAATGCCCTAAGGCAGAGGCGCGTTCAAAAATTTCAGCAAAAACTCCTCGATAAGATGAAAAGTTAGCTGCGAGTTATAATACTAATAGAATGTCAATATGTTTGCAATTTAACGCAAATATGTTTGTAAATTTACATGTACAAATTATTATCGAACTATATATTATTATGAGTATAGTGTTTAAAAATCATAAGAATTGAAATAACATTAAATTCACAATTTATTGTAACAATAAATGCAGTAATTAATTCAAAATCAAATAAACGGAACATAAAAAAACTGCACTTATTTCTTCATATGTCGAAATTAGGTTTCCAACTTTCATTCCTGTACCTTGCTAGATTAGAACTTTCCAAAACAATTTTTTTATGTCTTCAAAAATATACTTTGCGAGTTGAGTAGAAAAATATTAAATGAATAACAACGGTCTATAACTTTTCTTGAAATACGAGACGAATGAAATGGATTGATGACTCATCCATCCCAGACACTGCATCGTTCACCCAGAAAGCCTTCTGAATCAGGGGGACGGTAACGTGAACCTTCGTTTATCTCCATACCATTAACATTTCAAAATACTTTCCCTTCTTCGTGCTCAGGATGAGGTAAAAACAAACACGATTTTAATTACGTCAATAGCAATTCCTCACATCCTAAAGCTTTCTCGACACACAGCGATTTTCGGATTCTGATTTCTAGAGTGATATACGAGTAACAGTCCATCTAACATTCACACTTTTAATTATATTCTTGAAATTCAAACACCATGGTTTGTCATACAAGAGATAGATCAGGATTAGACCTTTCTGCTTCCGTAGAACGCAGGATCACGACAAGACGTATTTAAGCTGACTCAGGAGAAACTTCCACATTAAGCTAAGAATTATATTTCATCGGTCCCATAAAGTAGTGCTGAAACAAAAATCGTCCACGCGCGTAAAAAAATGCGCGTTTGTAAGAGAATTTAATCGTAGAATATCAGCTCATTCTCCGATGAATTAAAATTAAATCCTTTTTTCGGTAAAATCTCGTCAGGTTTCCCATTCAGTGTACGCTGGATCGCTCCGAGGCATGAAGCCTTCAATATAGTGGCTGTGAGTTCAATCGATTCCTCAACATAAGGATTTTCCAGACAAGAATCGTTCATTTGGCGCAAAGATCGCAGCGTGTCGACTCGATGCCCTGGGCTACGCGTTCGCGAGTTAGAGGGGTTTGCGAGGGAAGGTAGGGAGGAAGGCACGGTCGAACGATGGGGCGGAACCACCACGCGCTTTCCCAACGGCCACGAACACGCTGGCAAGCGAAAGAGAGCGCGGTTTATGGACCCCAAACTCTTAATTCCCAAGATGGCCCTTGGGAAGGAGAGAGGAAAAAAAGAACAAGCGGAAGATCGGGCAGAAGAGAGAGAGAGAGAGAGATGGTTAGGGTTGATAACGAAAGCTACAAAGGACACGGCGCGATGTGTGTGGCGATCGAAATGAGCAGCCGAATGGCTATCATCCGAACTCGTTTTTCGCGGAGACCGTGCAGGAGTGCAAGATCTTCATAAAATATACCAAGAGACAGAAATCAATCACTGATATTTGAAACCTCCACAACCAGGATTTAATTGCTATTGGCTTAAATAAGGGTATTTCGACGGAGGATAATAAGACAGTGCACATTTCGCGAGAGAAAAGGGAAATCGAAATGATAACTTATTTTATGTTCAAAGTAAAATGTCCAAAGCAAACAACTTTCCTCCTAAGACTGTTCGGATACTTTGTGTTTTTATGTCCGTTCTATATGTGTATTGCATACTTTAAGTCTCTGATGTAAAAGTAAATCTATCTTCGAAAGATTGATAGCCTGAGTAATAACCCGTTTCTTGATGGTCTAAAGAAATGTGTCTCGTTTGACTTTGCCAACAATTTTATAACTAACTGGCTTGATTATCCGGCGTAGCCCCGCATTTTTCAAGAACCCATCTTCTTTTATTTAGGACAAAATGAAATCTATGTATCTATATTGTCAAATCCAAATACTTTCTTTCTTACTGGTTTTTAAAAACATATGAACAGTCTCCTAATTTTTCAAATTCATACTAATACATTTAATATAAAACGTGATTGAGTACACCATTCTGAATGTCATCTTCAGCACGAAAAAATAAATTCTTGGGTGAAACCACCCTTGAGTAAGTAATGTTAAGATGTCCTTAAGAGAAACAAAGCAATTGAAACGTAACCAATTGCTTACCCTTGGCTAGGGGTTTTAACCCTCATCCGAGCTGGACTTGTACTTTCATGACATCATGTCACTTTTTATCTGAAAGGTCCCTAGATCTATTGATTAATACCGCCTTTTCCGATTAGGTAGATATCTTTAAATGATCCTTTCTTCCCACTCCACCCATGGGGTTTATGGGGATGCCCCCCCCCCACTAAACGCCCAATGCTGATATAAAATCTATTCATCTGAGCATCAGGTAGATCGAACCCACTCGCCGAGAGCGGCGACGCGGTCGAATTTACGCCTCCGAGGCAAGACAACTGTACCATTGCATTATAACGTTTGTAAAATGTTCACTATTCGTCCAAATTTTACGAATAAAAGACTTTTTTGATCTTTGTTTAAAGCACAAAACAAAAATCATTAATTTGATAAAGATTGATTTTTCCTTCTTAAACTAATGTATTTTAACACTTCTATTTTTAATATTTTTCAGTAATTTAGGTTGCCCTTAGTACATAGACAAACTATCGGGGATATTTTGTAGAACTCTTTGAGGTGAACAATATTGTCACTCATAGTTTACATCTATTTCTAACCGTTTAGGTAGCGTAAGATATATTGCGGGTTTTTTAAAACCCATTTCATCGACATTTGTCGTCAAAACCGTTTTCTCATTTCTTTTCACACATTTTAAAAATAAAACTTAGCTTATGTTCATCCTGTACATCTATACTATTTCCTTGAGAAATTTCATCCCAATCTGTTCAGTGGTTTATTAAGAAGCAAACAGTTACATTTTCACATTTATACGAAATTAGTATTGGATTACCACTAATTGTCGTGCTGAGTTTATTTCTGCAAATGATTTCAGTAGCAACAACAAATACAAGAATAAAATAAACAAGTTAAACTTCCTGTCTTGAGACACAATTTACCCCCTCCCAAACGTGTTCAAAAAAATATTACTGAAAAGTATTTCCTACACATGAAACAGTTCTACCTCTCCAAGTCCAGTGCTCCACAGCTTTCTGAGCTATAAAAGAAATAACTCAAGGAAGTACGAATAATAGAATATACATATTTGATATGTCAGCACCTTCTTGAACGTACTCGAACAGAAGTTGTATTGAAACAGCGAGAACACAGAAGAGCAGAGTAGGTCCGCGTTGCTGCTGGCACGATGCCCATTGGGCCGCCGCCCAGTGGAGACGAGAGGCAGATAGGTTGCAATACAGGAGAAGTGATGTGTGCGGGATGAGAGGCATGTTCTATCGAAGAGCATAGGCGATTGGTTGTCCTGCCGCTGGCCTTGGCATAGCGATGGCGAAAAGTTTAAATCAAAGAAGGCGAAGTAAAACATCGCGCATCGTTGAAAACAAGAAAATGAGTATTTTAAAGATGAGGAAAAAACAATCGTATAAAAAAGTATGACAATTAATGAAACCTTAAACCACAATTGTTCAGGGATAAAATCTCGTAATGCGATTGAAACGAGGTCTTTGTATCCACGAAAAAAAGTTCTCGCTAAGCTAACCAGGATCAAGCATATCGTTTGAGAAGAATTAAAAATCTCAAATAGTAAAATTAAAATTATTCTCAAACCTTTCCAAGTTATAAATAAGTCTAAGTAACATACTTGTTTGAGTAAGGAGGTACAATTGTTACCGTAATTTTATAAAAGATCCTCAGACGAAATCTCCCGAGATTATACCTTCCAGATAGTTCGGAGTGGAACACAAGAAAAAGCAACTTACAGTGTCGCAAAACCTTAAAAATTATTTGTCTTCTAATATTAGAATTACTTTCATTTATTAAATATAACATAGTAAAACATATCTTACGACCTTTAAATGAACTTTACACAATATTTATTGCAAAAGTTTTTCTTCTACTATCCGATCTGTTTTTATTCATATGTATCACGTTCCTTAAGCATACACTCGCCTGCCAACTTCATTAAGCATCATAGTAAGAGAAACTAAAATATCCGTAACCCATCCTCATCCATCGTAAATGACATTCCCGTCACTGTTAGACCCATAAAATATGAGAGCTCTTTCTCGCAAAGCGGGCGAATTCTTGGCGAGCGAAGGAGGGCTGGGGCCGCGCGCGGCTGGTGGCAGCTGCGCTTCTGGGGGTTAATGAGGCAGGCGTCCACGCAACCAACCCGTGAAGAAGTCGTCTCCATGTCACACACACGGCTAACAAAGCATTCCCTCTCTGCAATAACATTACGCGTTATTCGAGTACATGTCCTAAGCTTTACTAAAGGCTTCATTGTCCGAAAGGCAGAGTGATTTTATAGTTTACCTAATATCAGAATGGCTCCGAAACTTGATGGGTCTAAAATATTTCCGAGCTTTTGAGCAGTGACCAAGTAACTATTTCTTCATACGTTTCCACTGCAACTGCGAAAATCATAATGAATATTTCATTATAAAATTGTATGACACCGTTCATGATAAACTAGATTTAATAAAAGTATTTACGAAATGAAACTATCTTCTCTCCGTATGTCACACAAATTTCCTTTACGTTCAGTGTTTGAAATATGTGAACGACAGTTCATAGTTTTCATTCTATTTTTAAGAAAAAAAAGTTCATCCTAAAAGACATGACAAATTCTAGAGGGAGAAACAATTCGAAACCTGCGTCTTTTCCCTGGTATTTTGCTCTCATGGCAACCAGCATTACATGAGAGTATAATCCGTTGGAAATGTTGTAAGAAGATGCTGGGACTTTTCTGGAAAAGTCGCGTTTTTGAAAACGCCTGAACCATGAATAATTTTATATTGAAGACATACCCTTAATTAATATTTCTTCAACACTTAGTAAATTCAAGCGCGTGCAATTATTTATTAAAAAAATTCTGGCGAGTACACATTTATTAATTGTGATGATCTAATTCGTAATTTGGCATGCAGGTAAATAATAATACAACGAACAAGCATTCTGGAGTCATGAGCACATCGAACAACTTCTTTACATGGAATTTAGCTCACATAATGCTAGTTAATATAAAAGAGAATTTTGATCAATGTATCATATCCACATACATGGTTTCTGGAGAACAGAATCGTGTGGTAGACTGCAGCAGAACATGAAAATCCACAGAAGTCGACCAACGACCTCATTAACAGCGGAAGAGCTAATTAGTGCGCTTCATGCATCAACTTCCTTGCTATTCATTACATGTTTTACTAGCACACTCAAACGTAACTTGCTCGTTTGAGATAGAGGTGGAACTCTTCCCTGCAACTACAAAAATTGCACATGAAACAACGATGCCTCATTCAAGCAAAACCATTTGAACCATAAAAACGAAATAAAGATATTATTTGACATAATATTGGTGTAGTTACTTAAAGATGCAATAAAATTTTATTTCAACATGCAATACATTTAGTAAAAACCAAACATACAAGATTATATTTCGGTGTGGGGAAGATAGTCAAGGTACTCTCCGCATCCTACACGGTACAAATCTTAGCTAAATCTAAAGAGGCGATTTTCGATAAGTAGACAAAAGCTAAGAAACAAACTAACACCTTTAAATAAAGTAAATATACGCAGTAACTTAAAATATAACATCCCTAGTTTGCTGTCCAATTTCTATCCCATTTTTGCCCCATTTTTTAAAACCTCGATATGTCGACAAGCGTGTTCTCAACAATTAAAAAATTTGCCTTTGCTTCAATAGTTTTTGTCCTCCGTGAGATCATTTTCAGTTTTTAACTAGTTTTTTTTCCTTCAATATATTATTTAAGCGAAGAAAATGTTACACTACCGTGAACGTATAATGATTCTGCAACCTTAATTCTTCATTTAGTTTTTATTAGGTTAATATATTAACATTAAAAATGTTTTTTCTTCTTCTGCTAAGTTCGTGTCGTCCTTCTACAGGCTGTTGAGGCAAAGGAAGAACGAGTCCATTATACGCGAGAAAACAGTTCCTTTGCTCTAAATATCGATTTGAGCAGCAGAATAGAGCAAACACGGAAATTATAGGAGCAAAGTAACAATTAATGGCGTCCGCACCAAACAAAAGACAACGTTCGGTAAAGTAGAATATGGTTTATGCAAACAGGTGCAGATATTTATGGAAGCCATAATCTGGCGAAGGGTCAACATATCCGCAGGTGTAGCCATAAGAGCATCGTAATTCATTCTCTCGGAGGCGGTAAGGGTGAACACTTTTTCAGTCTTTTTCAATCTGTCATTGATTCGTAACTTTATCGAAAGCAATTACTCTCATTTATGTACAGATAGTAGATCAAAACATAACAAAATGAAAAATACAACTCAAAGTTTCTAAACTTAAGATATTTTTAATGGTAATAAATATTTAGTATTAGGTTAATTTGTTACAACTCGGGATCATATTTTCTACACAAATATTTTCCATTGTATTTTCTCTCATCGTAACAATGATATAAAAGACGAGCTTCACGATCTTGGCTCGGACATTCAGAATTTTCCATATATCACCTTTTCGATTCCAATAGTTACTGTTTATCAGAAAGATTCTTGTCGTGAAATGAATAATTCAATTAAATTAATAATGGAAGACATATGGCCTTATTATTGAATTAAATTATGTAATGGACGTTAATTGCAATAGAATGGATAATTTATTTTATTGATACCCCAATAGATCACAACAGCGTGCAACCAGTAGGAGACATTTAGCTGATCTTCATTCTGTGCGATTCAATTGATGTATCAAAGAAAGACCGAACAAAGATGAAAGAAAAGGGGACGAAAGTTCAAGTATATAACAAAAAACAGGACAGTTAAAAAAGTTAAAATTAAAACAAAAATAATAAGAACTAATGATCAATGTTGAAGACCAAGTATTTCATAATCTTAAGTAGCTCGATTCCATCGCGTACTCAACTGGGTCGTTGTTCACTCATCTGAAAGCATACAACTTGCTTAAAGCTTTGGCACTTCATTTTTGCAAAGGAACTGCAACCAAAAGCAATACGAGAAAATTTCGGTGGAGACGAAGAGATAGAAAAAGGCCGGAAATTCCCAGTGTGAAATCCGACGTACAAAGCTGATATGGACATAGGGCGAGCGGGGAAGGTAATCACAAGTTTGCTTTGTGATTGATGCCCCTTCCATTATGCACGCTGTTTGCTAATCCGGAGCGCGTCCCTGTGTCTGACAGCGCATCGTGGAAGCTCCGCGAAGGTCGGAGGTACGGCGCACGCACGCACATCACACACGAACGCGCGCGGCACGCACACTATGCATCGAATCCACCTCCTCCCCCCCCACACACACACTGACACAAACACTTTCTCTAAACCTCTTNCTCCCAGTTACGTCTCCTTTGCCCCATCGCTGCAACGACCTGTTTACTTCAGTTTTGTAAATTTAGTCACAATATTTGTATGGCATTCTTCTGATACTACTACAATTAACGTCCATTATATAATCTATTTACATAAATAATGAAAGACTTACGACATTTTATGGACGAATTTTATATATATTTGTGGTAAGAACTTACGTTTCGACTTTCTTTTAGTCGTCAGCTGATTCAAATACTAATAATAGACATAATTCTTCCATAAAACGTTGAAAGTCTTTCATTATTAATAGAATTACATTATTCTGATGATTGGAATTCGAATCAAACGAGGTTAAGACGGATTATATATAATTCGTGAGTTATAGTTGCAATGTATCCTGCATGCTCTGCATTTCTCGACATGAGGTAACCTCTTATACTCTTCTCCCGATAACAAACATTATAAAAATAATTATTACTTAAATTGGGAATATTCCTGTTCCAGTCAATACCCGCAACCACTGAAGCAAATAAATGAAAGAGGGACTCTTGATTTGAGACCTGTATAGAAAAAAGACTGAAGGTGAACGCAATCAAAGATCAAGCCCACAAAAAAATTCAGGCGACATACAACAGACTTCCGCCGAAGTGCGTCGAACATGTACATTAAGTACACATATATTCGAAATTAAATAGGTTTAGCTGAGTGTTTCGTCATAATTTCTGTGCCCAAACGATAAAATACGTAAAATATAGACGTCTTCGTTGTTTTCTAAAAACAACGTGTAGGACAAAGTACCACGTAAGTTAAAGACTCGACCAACAGTATTCCATCGACAGGGAGATAACAAACGAAGATGAAGTGTATAAAATTGACGCCTTCCCCAGACACGGAAAGAGGGATAGTGGAAAAGAAATCTCGCCTTCCTATGTACCAAGATCGCCGTCACCCGGAGAGCCGATAAGTCAAATAATGAAATTGTCATAAGAAACGAGAAAATCAATTACATCATGAGAATGTATATGTTATTTGACAGTATCTGTTAATCTTGGCTAGGATTGTTTATTGATACACAAATTTAAAATTAATTTTTGATCTCATAATTTTTTTCGAAACTACTACAATTTCGAAATATTTAACTTCCATAATTTTGTTACAAAGACAAAAATAGCTTTAGCCAATGTTATTCTGTAATATTTCATTCGTACAAAACCCTGTAACCAGAAGAAAAAATAAATTGCAACCATAATAATTGTTCTCTGTGAGAGGTGCAAATTATTTTATATAAAGTGAAGAGCTGGTTTTATTTTTTATGTTACCCGGGCGTGGAAGAGTTTCCTTTTTTAAAATTCGAATGGAAGCAGATGCAAATTTACGGTAAGTCACGCCATTCTAATAAAATTCTTGGAACTCTTTCAAGAAGTCAAGGCCAATAGCAATGCTATTCTAAACATTTTTCTCTCGATTAATTCAAAATCACTCACGAATTGAAAAGAGCTTTAGCTCCCTTTCTCGCTGCGTGCCTACTCTCGAAGTAGTCCGACAGATATCTCAACGACGAATCCACTTACGCTATCGCAGTCAGAACGAGAAAGATTCCGCCGTGACATTGGCTGCCGTGTTACTTCCGTTTAACTCACTTCCTGCCACCACGACTCGGCGCGGGCGGTGGGAAAAAGACAACGTAGACCTTAACTCGTTTTAAAGGGTGGGAGGGCGCGGCGGTGGCAGCCATTGATCGCGGTTGCCATTTCTCGCGTCCGCCCTCCGCAGTCACGTGCACTCAAGCCAAGCGTCGCTTGCTTCCTTGAACCTCCACCCCCGCACCACCCAACCACGCTCCTAGCGCCAGCCGACGGCGAATAATCTTTTCGTGTCGGTCAAGACAAACAGAAAAAAAAAAATTAAGTAGGACGTCTTATACAGTCCTTTAATTTCTCTCTTATGATTAATGTTCCGCTGTATTACGGTTAAGCAATTTAGTATTGCGACAGGATTGGAACTACTTTTTCACACGTTACGTTATTTGGATTCTCTTGAGTGAAATAACCTCCGAACTGTACGAATTAAAAAATGCTATTAAAAAAATCTAAAAAACAACATATCCTTCCAAACACTAGAGCGAAAAATACTTTGTACTACGTACATTTATTGTTATTTGTAAAAGTTAAAGAAATTTTAGGACTCGATCTTCAAACGATATGTACGTATTTCGTTTTGATGATATCCAATACCCAGATGAATTCGATATTAAGTAGAGTCAATATTTGGTTCTTAGAACGCCAGAAAGAAAAATCGACTTTGTCAAAGCAAACGATAATACAGATTATTATGTACATAATTCTAATCGAAATATCCACTGCAAAATTGAAAAAAATGTAGGTATGTAGCTATCGAAGGGATATTGTTTCTTAATCGACTTTGTCAAAGCAAACGATAATACAGATTATTATGTACATAATTCTGATCGAAATATCCACTGCAAAATTGAAAAAAATGTAGGTATGTAGCTATCGAAGGGATATTGTTTCTTACACTTATAATGTGGAAACCAGCTTTTTAGAGGTTCGAGTACGTGGACGCAATGATACATTTATTTTCTGACATTTTGAAGTTATGCGCATTAAACACACTTATTTTATTCGTTAAAAGTTCGGTATGCTTCAAAATTCAGAAGAATAGATAAAACATCAGACTAACCAGTATCACATCTTGTGACAGAAATAAAATAGTCTTTCAAAATAAATAATGAAAGTGCATGTTTTTACCAGCAGCTAGTTTCGATTATACTAAAAATAGTAATTCTGCACACCACTCAAGGACACAATCTTTTTTAAACGAGGTGCACGCTACGTAGCAACGAAGGATGCATGAGAGTAATAAAAGCACAGACGTGATTTGAATGCTTAAGGTAGAGGCGTTAATGGCGACAATGCTTCATAAAGGAAAGGAAACTATGATTAATTGATACTTCCACAAGAAACGATCTGATAACACTCTCTTAGAAAATGAATGTCCGATTAGAAAGTGAAATCCAATCTTTTATAACATTTTTAGATGCACTCATTTGAATATCGAAACTCTAAAGTTGTTGCTATTATAAGCACCAATTAAGTTTACAATCATTTTGAAATCAAGAAATAGGACTGTGGGTTTCGACAACAATATATTTTCGAACTCTAATAACTAGTATCCGGATTATAAATTGAATACTTTGTTAGAAAACTATCTTGGTATTTTCTCTAAACCAAAACTTAATTTTAATGACAAAAGGAAAATAGTAATTTGAAAACTAATGGTATAAATGTTATAAAATACTTTTATATCGAGAATTTTATATAAAGTTTTCTTCATTAAAAAACAACAACAACAAGAGTCTGCAGTCCGGAGCTGTGGATGGCCTAATAGATGACGTAGACATTCACGTCACTGCAATCACCGCATGTAATCGGGGGTTGGATGCCCAATTCGCCACCACTTTCACTCAGCGGATATTCTCACATCCCTTTTTCCCCACGTGTGATTTACGAAAGAGATTTGGATGACACATACTTCAATAAATATTATAAGAGAAAACAAAAATATAAATCATTTCGAGGATTGTTCCGAGCCGCCAATAAAAGAACATTCATTAGCGAAAGACTGAAGTGTGAATTCCAAAGTCGAGTTAGCAACTTGTGATCCAATCAGAGGAAGGTTGAGACTAAGTCCTTGACGTCGTCACAGTTCTCGCGCTTAGTCACACCTTCCCCCCACGCTCTTTGACGAAATCGATCACTGCTCACATTAGCGAATTTCGCGACCAGGCGATTGCGCGGGTTACGTCGATGTCGGACCAGCGCAACTACGACTGTAGCAATTTTATCTGAAGGGGGATGACGGGAGGTGGAGGAAGGGGAGAGCTACGACAGATACTCTTTCGGATTGCATGTGGAGCGTCAAAGAGTGCTCAGCGCAGGCAGTCCCGGGGCTCTTGAACGAGGGCCCCGTGCTTGCCAAAGACCGGAGCAGCAGCAGCTCCAGCCCTCTCACGAGGCGTGTGACGTGGATCAATATCGGCGACCACGAGATCATGGGGAGACCTGTCATTCTTGAAGTTACCAGAGTTACGGAGCATACACGATCAAGTAGCAACGGTGATCCGGAAAGGAAAGATGCAGACAGAATATTCGGAAAGAGAAGTAACATGACAACTAAATTCATTATGAGTCGATAACTCAAGATAACGCCAAAGAATCCCAATAATTATACTTTTAGAGAGTAGAAAGTAACAATTTTCTCCGCACAAGCACTCAAATTACTGAATGCATTTTTTTTTAGGTATGAGTGCCGCAACATACGCATAGGAGAAAATCAATATGCAACTGGATATTTTAGTAAACTTTCTTCCGGTTATTTTTCTTTAGTTTCTTCTATTTTCGTTTCCTAAGAGATAAACAAGAAATCTTGGCTTACGTCTATATTAATTGACATTGAGGATAGTTTCTTAATACATACAAGTCTACAGTTGACAATGAAATGTACTGTTTCGTAGTTAATACTTTCTTTATAATGCCTTCATCAAGAAAATAACTATTGATATATTTTTACACAGGGATATTAACAGGCGTTGCCAACTCAATTATCAACTTTACATTCACCGTATTAAACCAAAACTAAGCGACTAGTTTCACCCATTTCCAATCAGGGCACTTATCTGTATGTACGCAGTATTACCCCCCCCCCAGGGGTTTACACCTAGTAAGTACGTGTTTGGCAAACACGGGGCCCCGAGCTGAGACTGGCATTACTTCCATTTACTTGTGCCAGGCTCTTTCCTGACCTTCCTTGGCCACCCCTTAGTTCTTTTCGATATCGACGCTATTAGGGCTAGGGTATTTTCCTCATTTTTTCTAGTGTGTTGATATATTGTAATTCAGGAGGCTTTTAGTGAGTCTTTCGGCGAGTCCCACACGTGGGGAGAGTCATGTTGGCTCTCCTTAGTGCGTAACTGTCAATTTTTCAATTCAAAAAAATAACTGTGTAAGAATGAAATTAATTGGTTTTGAATGTATTTGATTGACTTAATTACAAGTCAAGGTTTTGCATTCTGAAACAAAATGCCAATCAGAGGACAAAAAACTTTTACGGGCATTAAAGAAAAATTTAATTTTTTACATTCATTTTTACTTTTGAAGGAGACTAGACCTAGTACATAATTTAACAGAAAAGGCCACGTACAAGTATTAAAGTACTTCACGCACCGATAGCAAGCAAGGGAACACTTGATCAAAGAACCCGAGGAAAACTGGGTTGAGTGCGCACTATTTGCAGATACCAGCCTTATTACTGTCGAAGGCGCATGATGTGATTGGCTGCAGTACAAAAGAGTCTTCCGAAGCGGCAGTTCCGGGACGACGGGTGCGGGTGGCGAGTGTCCGGGTGCCGCTATTCTCAGCCATTGTGTCACGGCCGTGGCTAAACATAGCGGGAGACACGGACACGCACGCGCCGATAAGCTCTGGGCGCTCCCCCTCATACGCGCGTATTTCCCACAGATGGTGCTCGCACATCGGTACGATAAATAGGATTTCTTACGGTATACGTGTACTCTAGTGTGAAAAATATGCGAGCCACACGGTGAACATTTACTGTAATACAATCATGTTAACTCTGTGTCATTTCCGACACTAAAAGACAGGTCCAGAATCACACAATCATTCTTAAGATAATAAACTAAAATGATTAAAGGCTATTCTACTTTTTTATATAACATAGTCTTCCTATCTAGGCCCCCTTTCGACCAATGACCTTGCCAGTAGGTCAAATACGGTATCTTAATACCGTAATACATGTTAATCTTGTCATCCCATCTTCCTATACATCATCCTAACCCATACACCTGAGCTCGGTAAAGGTAGCTCAAACAATTCCTAAACTCTACATAGACTCAATCTCCGAAAACGGAGCCGTTTTGGGTTAATATAATGCAGTACAGAAGGATACAATTAAAAAAGTTCGCAAGTCCAAGAGCCGGTAGAATAGTTTTTTGGGAAAGATTCTTTCTGAAGTTCCTCGTGCGTCAAATAAACGAATTTCAAATAGTTCGGGCAACTGTTAAGGTTAACGATAACACGTGCCTACTACCTTACTATCGCTCTGCAGCCGAAACGAAGCCCACTGTTTAGTATATGAGAAATAAGTCACCTCCATACTACGCATTTAAGGTTGCTGAAGCTGAACCAGATGAGAATTCCGAACGCTGCCGTTCCAGTTTCAATGCAATTGGGTTACATTTCAGGGCAATGATCTTCGCAAACTTTCCTCTCATTCTCAGACTTCCCACTCAGCTCTTGTCGTGTCTTGTTAATGGAGTGCCTTCCTATTATCTCCTATTGTCTCCGCTCGCACTTTCCAACGAAAACTTGCACAGAGAAGCGAGATGGAAACGACGTAAATTTTAAATACTCTCGTAAGGTACTATACACGTTTGTGATACTGGATTCAGATACATAGTCATTACATAGGTATGACAAAAATGAAACCCATGGAATTGAGGGAAAATTAAAGGACAAACACACTAATACATGATGGCTTTCATAACAGTTATTATACTTGTGGCTCAGTACTCACAGCTTCGCTCGCGTGAATTTTGAGGTTTTTGTATGTACTATTCTTGTCAATACACATTGGTATAAAATGAAAATGAGTATTCCTGTAGATTGTTAGGTAATATAAATGGGTACTGTTATAACTTAATAGTAATATTTTACTAATAATATAAAGGATAATATATTTATTGTATGAAACCAATAACTGACTAATATATCAACCATCAAAACAAATTTAAATATTTTTCTTTGAGAAACTGAGTAAAAGTTCATATTTATTTATATTTAAAATGGGTTAATTTTCAATACGTCCGTCGAACCTGGAATGAAAATACAATAAGCAGCTTAGGAGGGTATTGTGAACAAACATTTCGAGGTTTACCGTTTTATACAACGACTATTTAGACAATAAATTTTAGTTAAATAATATTTGTCAATAAAAGTTAAGACGTTTACGCAATTAGAACCGTTCTCCTCGAAGCGAAACACACGAAATGTCACGTGGGGTGCCCATGAACGGGAAGATTCGCGCGAGAAGCAGGTGAGGTACTCTAGGTCGAAAAGTATGAGACCAGTACTTTTTCGTTTTCCAGACAAGCATTAGAACTACACAACCACATATTTCCCGTAACAAATATAAAGAAGTGCCTAGAAGTTAAGTATAGTTAGTTTCGTAAAGCACACCTTAGTTCCATTGATAAAGGTATGATGCTATTTATGGAACAGAATTTGTCCATTTATTTCTAAAAAATTGTATTATTTACATTAATCGCCCCTCGCCACAAAAATCTCTTTTTATGTTCTCTAAAATAGCTCGGGATTTGGAGTTCATGACGAGTCGTGGGAAAAAAATCTAAGAGAAATGCTTCTCGTAGTTCCGTTGCGAGACCGCATTCGACAGAGACGTGATGAGAAGGGCAGGCGGCGGTGACCATCTCACACGGCCGGCTGCGTGGGCGGTGGGCGTGTGATGCGTTGAACGACCGACGCCACGCGCGCGCTATCCCCACTTCACTGCGCTCCCCCGCCATCTTCACAGATCCATTCTCCAGCGCCCACAATCTACGTCAACGGGAGAGCAGATGGCGCTCCGTATGACGACGAACATTGTCCTCTTTCCAATGCGCTCCTCTATATTTACGAATCTACTTCCATCTCAGCTGGCGGATTAATATATTGATTTACCATACAAGGTTCATTCGCATACGTCACGTTCATGTTGAGTCATGAGGATTTACCATTTGTAACCAAGAATGACATAGATGGACGTGGCATACATAATGTGTGGTATATCATACAAAACTATATCTTTTATATACATTTTTTGATTATTCGGACGTTTTAAACATCAATCCTGTATAAAATTAAATTTTATATCGTGTGTTCATACCAAATGTGTATGAGTGGTCACTAACACCCTTTGAAAGTTCCATTAAAGAAATACGAGCACATGTGCTTAGGATTGGGCACAATATAAGAATCCTAATTATAACGATGAGGAAGAAACTTCGCTAGGAACTAATAAAATGTTTAAAATTATCCCTTTGATATATTTTGAAATTTGTATCGTGACAAGGGGAGATGGAGTTAAGATATTGAGAAGTTCAACAGTCATAAAAAAATAAAGAAAAAGAATGACAGGAGATTGAAAAATCACGTGATACATAACACATCGATTTTCTGGAGTTTCCTACATAGGGGTTATTCAGTTAAATATTTTGGGTCAACATCTCGAGGAAACTAGCTATGTTGAGAAATTACTGCCCAGACTCTTTCAGTACTCGATGTATATTTATTCTAATTAATCTTTACGGAAATAGACCCCTTAGTCAGCAAATTTATTGAAACAGACCCTTTCTTTCGTTAGCACTTTCCGCGGCGACCCTCGGACAAGAATTTCACCTTGATTTCCAGCAACATCAGAATTTCATTACTCATTAATACCTGCAACGTCTCAATCTTTTAGACCAAGCATTGATGCGTTCAATCAGATAGTATAGCATCTCCTCGATACATTAGTTTCCACATTTTGCTCTTTTGCGCATGTCTCCCACATCTAATAATTTTTGTGTAAGCGTTTGTATAGTTGAAGTAGTACAGTACACTTAAGGTATTATGTCCGTCAAAGCAACTAGGCTTAAGTACCTCAAAAAATGTTTCAAAAGATAGAATGAACCATTCCCTATCCAGTAGCGCTGAATTTTCGTACCTTCACGGAGCAAAATTGTGAATTATTTGACTTTAAAGTACTATGGGTTTAGATGGAGAAATTTCGGCAGGCACAGGTTGTTTTGATATCCTGGCAAAAGTACCACACTGACATAGCGAAATAAACCAACTAAAATATAGCAAATGTATATATGAACGCAATGACTTTAAGATTTTCATACCTTACGGGGTATTTACAATACTATATTTTTAAAAGTGGAAAATACAGTTCTAAGGGAAATGGTAGCAGCATCACGTAACTGAAGACAATGCGATCCTTGTGAAAGAAGAAGTCAAACAGCAATCTATATTTATTAACGAGTTTTAAAATTACAAAATAATTATTCTTGCCCAATATTTCCAAGTTTTGTGACTTGACTCGTTAGGAACTTGACTTTAGTCTACATGGACATAATACCTTAAAGTATGTTCCCGGTGAGACATGTGGAACATTTTGCATATTCATGGAGAAGTGGAGAAACCGTGGGCGGGGTAATTACGAATTTCGTCATTGGCGCTGTTATTCCCCTAAAACATTGTTTCAAGTCCATTTCCGCACAAGGATAAAAGTATTATCATATCAACATTATCGTTAACGTCCCTCTCGATACGGCATCTCGTCCTGAGGGATTAACTCAGTCCGATTCATGGGACGGTCCAGTGGCATTCTGCAGCGCTTCGTCGACCACGGCAACGAATCCGGGGACTAACTGACCATTAACTACCATGCACTGCCATCCCCATCGGGGTTAATGGAAACTTAATAGTAGATCAATATCACAATGGTATCACAGACTCCAGGAGAATAAATATAAAAATGAAGTTTTTTCAAAATTAATTGAAATATTTAGTCTATCTTGTATGTAGACTATTTTTCCTGAATATCACAACGATTCAACAGTTGCTTACTGTCATCGTCAAGTAAATAATGACAGTACACTAGAACAATGTCAATATTATCTCAAAATTACAATTAACGAGAAATATTAAGAGTTAATAAGAAAATCTTTGAAATACGTGCCATATATTCGCGCCAGTAGTTATTTTAAATTTAATGGATTACAAATATATAATCAAAACGAAGTTAAGGTATGTAATACGACAAACATAGAATCATTATTGGTCTGGAAACCCAACAAAGTCTCACCCTCTTCGACAGAGAAGAATCGAACCCACGCTCCACCGCTCACATTATTTAGAGCAAACACGCTACCATTACGCCACTGTTGCACATAAAACTTGAGTTATTACGCGAATCAATACACTTCACACAAAGCAAACTGTCATTCACTTCGAAGAACGGTCTATTGGTACAAAACCGTAATAAATGATCCACTAACCGAAATCATAAAAGACCACGAAAAAACAATTAAATCCCTCCCACGCTACAATTTGGCGACCTATTTGAGTTTTTGGTCCTATCGAGTCTGCGTGTGAATAACCGAAACGGAGTCATCTCCTTAAACGGAGTCCCTAGTCCTCGAGCTGAAGGAGTATTAGATACCGCAACACGCGCATGCCTGAAGAGCCATACACCAACCTCGCACGTTGGCCCAGCAGAGTCAAGGCGTCCCAGAAGTGACCCGAAACGGCCGGTTAAGTAAGCGGACGGACAGACGTCGGGTCCAGTGAACTGATAGTTAACTGCTGTGAACTCAGAGGACCGGAGGGATTGGTCGCGCCTCGACGGTTCTACTCGCGGAGCGGCTCGTCACGCAGACCCCGCCCACGCACAAATTCAATTTCCCTCAGACTTGGCCGGTCGGCACCGACACAGCCGTTGCTACGTCATTAAGGGCTTACGCCAAGGCTGGGAGTGGGGGTTCTCACACACAACCCTCTTCGCATTGCACTGGGTAATACTTGGCTCTCATTTATGAAAAACAACAAGGTAATTCGAGTGATAGTAACATATTGAGAGCATGAGAGATGTGCACGGTCTCAGTACTAAAACAATAGCTCTAACATAACCTGTTATTATTCTACTACACGCCATCAAAAACTCAATTCAATTAATACTTGTCTTAAAAACATTTGAATATTAGTAAAAAATGTTTTCTTTCTTTTTCAGAGCTATTAATGAGAGCGAATGGGTTAAATGTTTCCCGAGCTATTAATAAAGGTAAAATATACAGGTATATAGTCACAACTCACAGGTAAATTTCAATGAATTGAAACAAAATATTTGCGTACCGGAAGATGAAACTTCGGTGACAAGCCTTAAAACGACTTGTTGGGTGAACCAACTCCGACGATCGAATAATTGTGTAGGTATACCATAATTTAGTCCATCCTAAATAAGTAAATAACCTTCGTACATGGTCCCGTTTTATCTGTGATGTAAAACATATGCTTATATCTTAGGTTTAAGTTTAAAAGAAGAATTACAATTTCAAGCCCGAAAATCCTTCAACGAAATTTGCATAATGAAACCTGATTTTTGCTAGCCAATTCCACAGAAATGAACACCATTACGTAGTGAAAACTAAAGCTCATCCAAAAGTAAACTAAAAAATTCTCCAATGGAAATCTATGCACACCACAATGACGATCCGTAAAAAGCTCCATCCCCATGCATAAGGTTCATGAACTCTGCAGTGACAGTGTGTGCCGCGGACTCTATGCTTGAATGCCCTCCGGCGCTTCTGCCCCAACGCCCGCAGCCTCCGCTTGGCCAACACGGCAGCGCGCGCGCGTATGTGTGCGAGTGTGAGGCGACGGCAACGGCGATGGATCGATGGCATATCGACGGCTACCAAACACACGCCCACCCAACCGCTTGCCCGCGGGGCGCTGTCCAGCCGCGGGGTGAACGCGGATCCGCCTCCGTCAATACGTTCGGACAGGTCGAGCGCCCCAGGGAGATGGGGTGAGGTGGGCGGGGTAGGTCGGAGTCGAGGGATGGGCAGACGCGGCGACCGTGAAGGCTCCGACGACTACAAGTGACGAACGCATGGCGAAGTGGGACTGGCAATGCTGCGATTCCCGCAATGGGATCACGTCTTTCATTTACATCGGATTACACTATTAGCTTTGTAGTAATCCATCGTGTCACACATCAATCTTATTGTATTACTTACGGCATTTTATAGTTCATTTTTACTCTTCATCATCATCACTCAACCCCTCTGGTGGCTCAGGCGGTAGCGTTCTTGCTTATCATTTCAACCAGATGGGGCCAGAAAAAATTTGCAGCTTTTCAATTAACATCCCAGTTCATATGGCTGTGACTACTGAAAAGCGAAACCTCCTTCCTCCATCCACCACTTCCTAGTACCAATAACTCTGGCTATTACTAACTATTAACACCCCTCCACGTGCGCCAAGTTGTTGGTAAACCCAGCTGACCGACCCACCTACTAACAATAGCCTACCACCCAACTCCTACCTCTTATCGCTCCAAGTAGACAAACTTCAATAAATAGCACGCTACATTTCCCACAAATACCACAATAAGAGTAAGAAATGACACTGACACCGAAGTACTTCCTAGTGTGGGTACTTGTTTCAACGAACTCCTTACTCACCAAATGAAGGAAATGTCTAACTGATTATACAAAGAAATCGCATAGGTATGATCGGAGTCTATACGTTCGTATCAATAATAATTTGAATATTCATACACGAATAGTGCGGCGATGCTGATGTATTGTTGACAATAAATTACATTTTCCAATAACAAAATAAGATACATTAAAATATGAAACTATTTTAACTCAACACAATTTTTTTCGTGTGTTATACGGCGAAATAATTAGATTCCACATACAGCACGGAATTTAATGTTCAATTACATCGGAATTTTGCATAAATATCGTTTAAATGTCTGTGGGAGGAGTATGTACGACCATTAAAATTTTCAAACACTATTCAGACCTACCTACTCATGATCCATAAACCTACCAGGGAGTGATCCACAATTTACATGTCTAGAAAATCATTACATATTGATAATATTGTATATAAAGTAGGAAAGTAAGTAACAAACAAAAGACAAAAACAACATTCTCCATTCCAGAAATTTTGCAAGGTTTCATCAGAGAACCCTTAACATGGGTCAGAAGATGTTTTCATATAATATCCGATCAATAAATCCGATCTGATCACTTATCCCCTTTTCCTCGTGTTTGTCGCAACTGGAATGCACTTCCATCTGACATAAGATTATTTCCAGAATTAGTATTTTTAAATCAAGTGTTAAAAATATTTATAATATGTCGTGACTATTAGCAATTATCTTATGGTTATATTCAAGTTATTTTTATTTACGAATAGTTATTATAAAGGACAGAGTGTACTTTAAATATTACAATTGGAGTTTGATTAATAACTATATTTTATCATGGACATTACTACCGGGATGGATTTATAAATCTAATATTCTCTTTTCCTTTATAATTAATATTACCAATATTTGATATTACTTCAATGATTTTTGTTATAAGTATTTTTGTTGATGGTTTGTATGGCTTATTTGCATACTCTTTATATGAATTTTATGTACAAAGGAGCATTAATGGTCCTCTACTTATCAATCAATAAATAAAATACACACACCTGTATACTGTTCACGTAACAAAATTTCACGATAAATACATTGCAATCTCAGTAATTCAAAACTCACTAAAAATTATGAATTGCGTTAGAAAAGGGAAGATATACAATAAAATATTCGAATTATCGAAAATTTCGAATACTCCAGGTTTTATTATAAAACAATTTATAACTAGTATCACCCGAACAATCCAAAAATAATTTTCGCTTCATTAAAGTACTCGAAGACATCCCTGTGACACGAAACGTTCGCCATCCCTCGCGTGAATGTCGCTCTGTCGCGGGTTTCGTCGCTCAACTTGAGAGGCGAAGTCGCCGAGCGTCGTCGCGTCGCTATAAAGATCCCAAGAGAACAGGGATTTCGGTGGCTGCCCTTTAAGTCCACAGACTCGTTTCATCTCGTGCCGCGGTCTCCAGGGAAAGTGTCTTAAGATGTTTACTCAGCTTCCTCCACCCCTCCCACGTCAAACAACTGACTACATACCGCGAAAATAATCCGCAAAGAAAATTAAAAAACTTACCTAAGTGATCATTCCAAACACCCTTTAAAGTATTTTAAGAGTATTTCTTAAATAAATTTGTATCATCAAATAGAGGGCTTGAGGGCTTAAAAATCGGGATATACTGATACTACGCAGAGGAGAAATGTACTCTACGCGGTTCTTCTGTTAGTGCTCGTTCGAAGAATTCTTTAATAAAAATGTACAAGGGAGAAGGATGAAAACAAAAAAACTGTCACTCGTAAATTTTACGTAAACTAAAATATATTATAACAAAATATATCAGCAACAACGCAAGAGCTTCTTCATTTTTCGTTTCACAAACTTAGTTTATTATCCCCCACGTGGTCAGAACTACAATCCCTCACGTGTAGAGTAACTTTATTATCCTCCATGTGGTCACACGCAGTTTGTAATTGCTTTTTTGACAATAAAGTTTGTTTATTTATTTAAATAGGGATTATATTCGTAATATAAAATGTTCTAACACGATATTCCCGGTTACAGTTGTCTTATCAAAATATGTTTCTTTAGTCACAGATACCAAAAAAGGAATTTTTGAGAATATGTCAACTCTCTGAGCTGAACCTAATTTTTTTTAGATGTATTGTTACATTCTATATAAACAAATTATTCAATGAAGTTTTTACTTGTTTAGTGTCATTTGCATATTTCTTCACAACCAATTCGATTACAGAAGTTATACGAGAAAGAAATGGTTCCTTTTTCAATCCTCTCGTGAGCTGAGTTACAGAAGTATCCCGCATACGGTGTAGGTGCAGTGGAAAGGCTGACTAACAAAATGACGCGCAGGATGAGCTCAGTATTCACGCCTCTGTTATGTGAGTTTACGCAGCGCAGAATCTGCTCCACATTGTCGCAGCTATGCGCATTAATCCACCTCGAAATTTTACTGGTCCTCATCAAAATTGAATTTAGCATAATCTGCGCTCGGCGGGGTTAGGATTAATGGACGGCCGCACGGGGGCAGAGGCGGCGGGCAGCGCGCGAGCTACTTTTTATGGAGCCAACGGGTATACGCATTAAAAAGCGACAGCCCTTCACATCCATATTCATACACACTTCGGCAGACGAGTAAGGTGGCGACGACGAAAGGAAGCCAAACGCTGGCTCACGTGTCGTGTGTACGCAGCAGCGAGCGAACCTACCCTCCAGAGGAGGATGTCTCAGCGGCGGTGTCTGGGGTGACTCACCTGAAAAAAAGAAAAAAAAGAAATTGGACATAGGGCATCTATAAGACATACTCAGCTAATGAAAAGCTTGGTTCCAATCCACACATCAGCGCTAATTACTTAACGGAAGACTCCTTTTTTCCTTTCATCCGTCCGTACTAACCATTACTAACATCCACAGACCTGACGGAAGTAAAACTATTCTATGATCATTAAAATTTCGTTGGCATCGCTCAATTTTTCACCTCCATAAGGAAACGAAGGTGCTAATTAGTTATCATTTCCAATGATTCAACATTCTCTCAAACCATTTTTCTAGTTTTTTTGCATAAGAATAAAAAATAACTTAGAATTTGCAAAGATATCCAAGATATATATACAATTCTTCATTCATTATCATGGCTTATGCATTCTACACCCAGAAAATTCACTATAAAAAATATCGACGAAGAAAAAAATAGGTAAAATTGATTATCCTTCAAAGAACCCATACATTATTACTTCTTTTTCTATCGATTTACACATGAACGTGAAAAATAACTATAAATGTGAACTGTGGTGAGGCTCTTTTCAAATTTTCAAAGCATTAATCCAACATTATAAACTAAAATCAATAATCTAAAGAAAATTAAACTGAATCAAATTTCAATCACGAAATGGCCGAATAAATTGCTTCTCGTCTCAATAGCCTCGAAACAAACAACGCTGGAGTACGACGACGACTGCTAGGAAATGTATCTTTTAACTAATGAGAGAAGCTCATTCTTTTCTTGAAAGCCGAACCTCGATTTAGGGTAACCTTGATATTTTTGCTCCGCTATTACTACATTTGTGACGAACTCCGTTAAATATGTGAGCAATGCTCGCAGCATAATTTCCACTTCAATAATTCGACATAAGTTTTCTGAAAGGGGACTCACGATCATCCTAGCTTTCTATCCACCAATAACTTCTCCACTCTCATCTTTCTCCCCTACCCCTCCACGCCCGTCGGAAAACTCCGCCTGCGTCCCGCCGACCGAAATTCAGCAAACCCTCATTCCGATTTAACGAACGTCAACCCAAGAAATTGAATCGGGTCTTTTCTTCCGGCAACGAAATATTCAAATCCGCATTCAGAAAACACTCGGTTCTCGAAGAAGCGGAGTGCGTCCGTCGAGGGTTGGCGGCGGGAGGCGGTAATACGCTTTGCAACAAAACCCATTTAAAAGTTGATTAATTCCCGTGGCCGGCGGCGGGTGGGACAAGGGGGTGGGAGGGTAGCGCGTGTATAGACCGCAGCGCGGACCAAAGGAGCCGCGGGACAACGGGACTGTTGTCACGTTAAGGACTGCTTCGAAGGACTCGCTCCCCGCTCAATGCGGTCTTGGGGGATTTCACAACCGGGAGAAACTTTTTGGCGAAGAGGATGTCAAGGGAGTAAATATGAAGTGTTTCGTTCAGCTTGATGGATCCAATTATCTGCACGCATTGAAAATCGCGATTTAGAGGGAAGGAAAATAGAAAATGAGGCAAGATCAAAATACGGAATCGCTACTTCCAGTTATTAACAGTTTGAATTTGAACCAGATCTGGACACATGATAAGCGTTTACGTGTGAAACAGATCCTTCAAAGAACAAGGTAAATGCACTTCCTCATTTCTCATATTCCGTGTGGGGATGTTGTTCAGTTCTTCCGGATGAAAGGAAAATATTTATTAAACGAAATATCGAAAAGTCCTTAGAAACATCCGTAAAAAACTTATCTGATTTCTATTTTCCCCAAAATACTATTTTTACTCCTTCCCCTCCCATTGCAGTTAGAAGAAAATTAGTCCAAATTCCGTCTGGTCCTTCCCATCCTGCATTTTTATTTTTTTTTAGAAATTCCTCTCATATCCCAGTTCCCAACATTGTCACTATATGGGTTCTTATTTTTCACCGTAGACATTACACTGTTTTCTATTACTCCGAAAATTTCTAAAATCCCGCATCTATATTTTATCGACATCAGTTGACTGTTTCGGATTGCTGTAATCTCTATGACATACAAAAAGCATACAAACTGAATGATAAGCCCACTTCTTTTTCGGATATACGACCTTCCCATCGTTGAGATCAGACATTTATCTGGTTCGACTTACCACGTCACTGCAGTACCTTCCTCAATATAAAACTACTCTGATCCAATCGAAACTTACAAGGACATAATAAGAATCGTGTGAAAATTACCACCCCTGCGATTGTAACCCAGTTCTGGTATTGAAGGTGTTATAGCTCCACGAAGTGATTCTCTCCAATAACCAACGCTGTTTCCCAGTTCTTCTAAAGGAACAAAAGTAGATTGGGTATATGACATATATTATATTTTAATAAGACACTAAAGCAAGGATTACACGTGAAACATTCATACCTAAAAATTATCAAAATTATTAAGAATAATAACTAAAATCCTCGATATTTGTAAACTAACAACAGTGAAATATAAAACTAAATTCAAATCTCTCCATATTCGGAATGAGTTTTTTTTTTTTTTTGAAGACGACTTATAAGAAATCTTAGAATTTCCGACAACAAATTTTCATAAAAATATCCTTGACATTTCCAGAATGAAAGTGTGAAATAAATTTGGCCATCCTAGTGAATTTATTGAACTAAAATGTATGTAATGTAAGTGAAATAGATATGTCAACTCAATTCGGTTCTTGCTGTATTTAATACAAGCTCTAAGAAAAGTGTTTCGCAAGAGACACAAACATGCCTTCTCTAGGTCCTTGAATCCAGAATTATTCAATACAATCACGAAAATTGCAACAGTTAAGGTATCCTCAAACCACACGAAATCTTACAACAACAAATGCCAGAAATGGATTTTCCAGAACAGAAAGTTTGATTTTACAGCTGACACAAGTCATAAATTATGCGACCAAAATATCATCGAATATAAATTATTAAAAATTCACATAGTAAGAAAGTTGCAGGTGACTTTTTCGCAATTCTTTAGTTTGGAAGACCAAAAAAGTATAATGTCTAGAAGACATGTAGGGCAAAAATTATAACAAAAATACACGAGGGGAAAATGATAATCCTTGAGTTTCCTTGAACTCACGCGCTTTCCCAATATTTTCCCCATCCAAGTTCAAGTCACAGTTCCATTTCCACGTACGAGCCGTTTACCTGTTAATGTTCGAAGTGCAGTAGAACTCAGGTCATTTAAAGACAAAGAGAACGTAAAATATGATAAGGATTCGTTCACCTCTTGAAATTGCAGTAGCGCGTGGAGGTTAAAATTTTCAAGAACCGGAACAATGCTCATAAGAAAATTGTCACAAGACGAAATGAGATAAGACTTGTTGAAAAATAGAACGTAAAAAAGTTATCTAATACGAAAGAAAACACACTAACGATAGAAATGATTTAAATGTCAAAGAAAACATGTTTTATTTTCCGTATACTATTAATCGTTCAAAAAGAAAGTAAGAATATTGATGTGAAAATTTGAAAACGGTTTTATAATACACTCATGCGAGAAAAGTCTTCAATATAAATTGGTTTTATTCAGGCGAAATAATTTCCGTAATCTGAAGGCGATAGATACGTAGATCAGACAGTATTCAAAGCTGGAGTTTCAATGTCTCATCATTGATTAAACTAAATGATTACATTACTTCACAAATGCGGATAATATATAAGCATCATGGTATATCAGTGTGTGCTTAACATAACTCTGTTCTAAAATTATGGTAAAAATAGAAAAAGGCGAGGTACATTATTCATCAAGTTACTTTAAAAAAATACGAGCACATGTGTTTAGACTTGGACACAATACAAGGATCCTAATTATAACGATGAGGAATAAACTTCGCAAGGAACTAATAAAATGTTTAAAATTATCCCTTTGATATATTTTGAAATATGTATCGTGACAAGGGGAGATGGAGTTAAGATACTGAGAAAGTTCAACAGTCGTAAAAAATAAAGAAAAAGAATGACAGGGGATTGAAAGATCACAAATTCATACTTTATTCATCAAATTCGTGGATAAAGCTAATAAAAAAATTAAGGAACCCAATCCTGAAAAGAAGAAGAAAATTATTGAGGAAACTACAAATATCCTATGCTCTCAACAGACAAATGGCCAATCCCCGCCTCAATTACAAACCTCTTCATTCCACTCAATACTCTTACGTAAGTGCATTAAAAAAAAAACCAGCCACCTTAAGCGACTTATAGGTAGTGTATCGATAATCCGGTCCATTTTCCCGGGCCGTCGCTCGTACAACCTTCAAAGCGGTGAGCATCAAACGAGCTCTTCCCTGGCTTCCCATCCCGCACCCTGTGAACTCCGGTCCCTGGGGCTTCGACCTTTGGCGGCGGGGACGCCAACAGCTAACTTCGTCCAAGTCACGGGATACACGCCACGCGTGGCAAATCGAAAATCTTTCAGGCGCGAAAAATTGCAAGAAAAAAGAAAAAAAAAAGCGTTAACAATATGAGGGGTAGCTGCAGCGAGTCAGTCAGGATGTTTGTTTCAACTGATGTTTATTTTCGAAAGTGTTCACGCGAGGGGAATGTGCATTCGCTGGGCGTTCAGAATAAACATGCATGCAGAATAAAACTAAAAGAAACGAAAAAATAGCAATTTGGAAACGCTGTATTTTCTTCTGATTGTATTCCATGTGGCTGTGAAAAAAGGACCCTAAACAGGATGCGCAAGAAATAAATGTCAGTTCAGAGAATTAATTGTATGGACACGAATATTACAAAAAAATATCATTGCCATAGAGATACCAAATCGCGGCATGTAATTAGGAAATTTTCAACGAACACGTTCCAAACGTATTGGTTTTCAATGAGCCCAACATGCGTCACAAATAGGGAACAAGAATAAAACATGATAATGTGAAATAACAATGTAAGGAATGTACTAAATTGAATTATTGGTTCATTATTTAGAATGCTTTTAGATTTTTTAGCATAATCCTTTATTTCATTGATCACATTCACACGAAATGAAATATTTCACACCATGGTCCATTTTAGGAGATCCTTTGCAAAATTTCTCCGAAATGTAAAATTAGAATATACGATAAAATTAGTTCTCTCTTCCATCCAACAATTTTCACAAAAGCTTTTATGAAAACTTCTAGAAAATCGGGCGAAGTATAACCGTCAACAAGGCAAATCATTTTTTTAAAGCTAGGAAATTAGTTTATGTTTCACCTAGCTAATAATGCATATTGTTGCACTACTAAGAGTGTTTATTCGGATTCCTAAATTGAGAGGAGGGTTTCGTTGGAGGAACTATTTACAAATTAACAAATAAAAATTCAGTAAGATATATTTTATAAATCTTCTCATTTAAAATTAAAGCAAAGCCATCTATTGAATCTAAATTCATTAAATACAAATATAGCTATAACCTTTTTCCGCAATGCTCTTCGCCTCGCCTGAATGGTGGAACGAAATGCGTCGTTCCACCAGGGGACATGAGGTCTTCGCGGAAACATAGATGTTTTCGGAATGGATTCTTCACCGGCATGAAGAATCACTTGGGTCAAATGGTCTGGCACTGAAAACATCGCGAAAGGATTTGGAATACAGGATCGCTCGGGCAGGTTTAGCCATCCAGCATTAAGATCTTTTGGCAGTTTAGGACAGTCAAATGTCACGATGAAGGAGGCTGTCTTCTCAGAAAAACAACCAACCTTCCTCAGGATCAGACTACCTCAACCACGTGGTCAGCATCCCATTCCTTTACTAAATCTTCACAAGACATGTCGATGATATCCCTACACGTTATGACTCCCTTGCTACGGTTAAGCGCAGCATGGATTTCACACATAGTCTCCCAGCAATGCACTGAAGAAGTTTTAAAGCTTGCTCGCTGGTTTTGGTTTCAAGCAGCTTCGCTCCGTTTCTCAATCGTTTAATGCTTTTCAGAGAACCAACAAGACTTTCCAATCCTTTAAATATATGAAAGGGTGAAACCTTTTCAAAACTTCATTGACTTGGGACATTAATATAAAAGCATTCTCATAAGGAGTGCTCTATAACTGTACTTTATTTTCGGTAGCGTGAGGGCTGTGAACCCTCTGCCGCTTCGAAGACGTTTGGGTGTGTAACACGCCTTGCGGTCCACCCGATCCGCAAGGTGAGACAATCAAAACTTCTGAGATCTTGTCCCACAAGTTCGGAGAAACAATGTCCAGCGACGTGGAGCCACTAAGCCTTATACAACCGAGGTGCGGCAATGTTCCCAGAGGCTGTCCGCTAGCGAGTGTTTATCCTCAACACCCATTCACCTCATCGGCGCGTAATACACCTTGAGGTTGAGGTTTTTTTACATAGATGTTTTATCCTTCCTCGCGACCCGACCTATGAAGGCAAGATCCCCACTCTTCGTAACACAAAACTTTCCACCATCGTGTCAATGGTTGTCGCTGAAATGTTCCTAAAGTTTACTGTGTCCGGGGACTGGTGGCGCACTACCAGTGCCCAGCTCGAGGCCATGGGTTCACCAAGCCCATACTCAGTCGAAACTGAGCCCCCTGCGGAGTCGCCATATCTAAACCATAGTTCTTATATAATACGTATACTTTTTCACTTATTTTTAAATTTGAATTGTAGTGCTTTCCTAAGATGATGTGAAATAAATTAGGTCTAGTGGTTGTCTTTCGACTAATCTCAAAATTGAAAACTTAAGTAACAGATAAAATATTAATTGCATGGAAAACGAAAATTGTTCATTTTGTCCATTGTATAAGAAATAGCGGACAAAGTAACCCTCCTTGCACAAGTAGTAGAAGGCGAATTTCCACTACACTAGACACTGAATTATTGACAAACCGGATAAAGAGTTTTAGGTCTCGCACGGAGTCAGATAATGGTATCTGACAAATGCTCACAATTCATCTGGAGAACATATTGAACTAAAAAATTGTAAAAATTGAACGTTCTTGACCTCTTGTCAATTTTACTACATTTTACTGGGATTAGGTCGCAAATTAAAAAAAAAGAAAGTAATCTGGCGTTTCAAATGAACGATGAAAATTTTATCCCTTTCCACACATTCTTTCTAACTCCACTGCTCCTCGCCAATACAGCTTACTTTCACACTTTACTCGAGCAGATTAGCAATTGGAAACCAAAACTCTCCAAATGTAGACTTGAAATAAGAAAATTAACTAGCTGCTTCTTATATTCCATTCATTAAAAATTTATTAGAAGCTCGATGATTACGTTGCCACGGGCGTATATCGCAACAGCTGCGCTTGTCCCGCCTCGCTGTAATGGAATTAACGATCGAATTATAAAACGCAAATTGAAAATGAATAAAGATTAGCCCAAAATACATCGCCGGCCACATCGGCCGTGAGAGAGGAAAGGGGTGGCGCGGAGGAAGAGTAATTAGTCATCGCCGTCTTGGCTCGGTACGTGCGAGACGTCTCTTTTACGCGCGCGGAAGGAGACGTGAACGGTCCAAGCATTGTGAGCGGCAGCGGCGGTGTTGTTGAAACACGCCGTGACGTCACTTCCGCAACGTATCCATTCATTAGGTGAAGCGCTGTCGAAAACAGACGAGCGAGTGCAGGGGAGTTTTGGCGCGGGTACCCCATCCCGCCAGCGCCCGCCTGTTCGTAATGAGCGTGAGACGCCAGGAACCGTCGAGGCGGGCGAAAATCGTAAACAGCAAGGCTCGGCTGCAGTCACGTCGTCGCAGTTTTCCCTTCACACGGGACTCGATTCATGGGAGTGATGGACGATATTTCGGGACCTCTGACTTTTTAACTGAAATCGCTGTTCCTCATGCTCTATGAGATTCACTGCCAATGCCGGGAACAGTAATAACAGGGTTGGTGACATGGGTTAATGGATATTGTTAATCGTTCATCATTAGTTGCCAAGTAATTTACCATTCGACATGGAATACGAAATTGGGATCTCCCACGAGTAATTATCGTTATTCAAGCCCAGTTTATATATTTTTCAGGGGCAGACAAAGGACAAGAGGGTGTTCAAATTAATAAGCAAAAGGAAGAAATTTAATTGATCTTCAGACAGCAGCTTCTCATAAACCCACCACTGAAACGCTGAAATGACCTGAATCAAGAATGGCAAGTAATGACAACTAATATATTATTTTTCGACCATTGCATTGATGGCACGAAAAGGTAACGTTTTGAGTACTACCTCAATTAAGTTATAGAAATAGCAAATTTGTTACAAATTTCATCGATTTTGAATTTATGTATGAAATTTAACATTTTTGGAGTATAAAGTTGTCACTTTTTTGTGGGGTTTTACGGCTCGCCGACATCGAGGTCATTAGAACCCTAAAATTTTGTCACAAACTGATTGCATTAATATTTCTCACATATGCAAGAACGAAAATTGTATAGTTTCTCTAAAAGTCATTATACATCGTCATTATTAGAGTAGTATTCAATACATGTTTTATTCATGTTTCTCACGGTCAGGCTCATGTTCGTCACTCATAATGACCTTTCCAATGTCAGTGAAACTCCAAATTTGCTACTCACATCTTGTCGAAATTCCACTCGGAATTTGTTAACTTACTGCCACGTTTTGCCACAAATTCAATACCAGCATACCCAGAACTACTTTCATTGCATTCTTCCGCTAGTACTTCACTTTGTTCCCAACTACTTTCTTTATATTTGATTTTTTTAGTCTAAAAATATATATATTTGAGATCAACAGTAAATAGCCTTCCATTGGAGTCTCTAATTCATCTATTGTTTTTGCTATTCCGTGCGAGAGGTAAATATAAAGAGAATTTTTTTTTCTTGGGACTTTAGGGCTCGCCAATGTCAAGGTCATTAGAGCCCTTGCATATGGGAAAATATGCAGTTTCGCACCATAGGGAAGAGCCGTAGTGACTCTTCCCCGTGTGAGGGACTCGCCGAATACCTCGACCATACCCACTAAAAAATCCCTCCTGAATTCACCAGATATCTAAACACAAAGATGATAGGAAAGGACAGAATAAAATGCCCAATACATATAGTTTTCAAAACAAAGAAAACAAGAAAGGAAAAAGGAAAGAAGAATGCAAATTAAAGCCCCCCCCGAGAACGTGAGGGAGGAGCCCCGATTTATTTATGAAATTCAATAGTTTATCATCCGTTTCATTTCCGACAATTGATGGTAAATCTGCAGCCAGACCAAGAGAATAATTCCATTGTTAAAACTGAAGCTAAGTTTTTATTAATTGTAGGAAAAAGAAGATAAATGGTAAGACCGACACACGCGTGAATTTCGCACATAACCTGGAAATAATTCTTCTTTATTGAGAGAAATGATGAATAAGAATAAGTTATATATTAAAGCATCTTAGGGAATTTCAACAGGTCTGTTTTTCTTGACACCCAAATATTTCACGGATCTATACCAGGTATAATATTTAATACTGAGCCAGAAAAGCCGTGAAGTCAAACAACATTTAGTGTATTCCCGCTGAAGAACTTTCTTCCAATTCAATGAACTAAATTAACGTTCGGGTAAAGGAACGAGTAAGAGAACATTGTATCTGCCTTTTAAAGGTTCCCCGTTTCAGAGATACATTTTAACATAAGATACCAACTATAAGAGGAAAATGACGCGTAAAGTACCTTGAATTTCAAACAAGTAGCTGCCTTACATTTACTGATATTTCTAACACAGAAGGAGGCCGTAGAAAATATTAACTTACGTTTTTCCGGTGAACCTAGTCGTACATAGAGGTACCTTCAAAGAATTTAACTCGGAATTTAATTATCGGGACACCCAAGAGTCGCGTTTCATTTGTGCTCTTTCTCTGCGCGGAGACCGACATACAGATTGACGTCAGCAGTAGAGCTCGGAATAAGAATCAAGTTACGTTCTAAACCAGATATTCACAGCATGGGAACCAAACATGTCAGTTCCTAACGTGGATATGTGCAAGGAATATACGACGTGAACTACTCGAGTGATTGCCACATATTATGACATTATTCAGAAGAGAAATTTCGCACGCTTATTCAGAAGAGAAATATATAATGTAACACTATATATAATGTAACGCAAATAATTCTATAATTCATTATGGAATGTACTCACTTTATGTAATGGAAATGACTCGTTTTCTTTTCTTCTTCTTTTATTTCGTTTTTGATTAAACTAAAAATCATAGAAACTTGTCATATCTGAAACAATCCCTTAACAAACAATTCGTTACGGAAAAAAGTTAGTGAATGCATGGGATGATAGTACACTTTTCCTGACCTTTCTTTTTATATATCCTCACTGATATGCTACCCTCTGATACACTAGCATCATCAAGCAGGGAACCAATATCAAAATAAACATTCTTATGTAAAATTAATATGAAGAGCGAACATACAGGCATTCCGTTAAAAATTCAGTATCGAATGAAATCCTATTTTTACAAGTACTCATTTTTATGGCAACCCTCAACTACACCCGCTGGTGGGAACAGACGCAGGTACGCCAAGAAAGCGTCGCGTGCAGCACGAGACCAATTGGGAAACGCCACCATCAATACACATTCCTGTTCGCGTTCGCCAACAGCAAATTTAAGCCCTTGTAAACTCCTATGTCTTATGGAGAGAACAAAGTAGTTCTAAAACTTACTACAAGAAATCGAATTCACAAACATCTTCGTTTTCTTCTGTTTAGTATTTAATACGAGTATCCGATTTTAGGATATCCGATGTCTATGATTTTACGGTATCTGCTGAACAGGTATATTTCCCACTCGTAAATCATGACATGGCATGTAGGATTCGAGCTATCTGAATATACCAACTCGCTACATATTCCATCGGCTTATAGTGAGGTACAATTAAAAATCAATATTAACACACAAGAGTTGATGTAAATAATGTTACCAATATCACCTATCTCGTTTCAAATAGGCTGGTGTTTCGTTTTAGAATTGGCAACCATGTAGTATGAGGGTTAACCAATCCTCTAAAAAAACTTATAAAATACACACAAGTATTTAAAAAAAGTTTGTTTTTTTTGTTGGGGCTTTAGGGCTCGTCAACATAGAGGTCATTAGAGCCCATGCAAGTAGGAAAAAATGCAGTTTCGCACCATAGAGAAGAGCCGTAGTGACTCTAAAAAAAAGTTTAACTTTCCNGAAAAATGCAGTTTCGCACCATAGAGAAGAGCCGTAGTGACTCTAAAAAAAGTTTAACTTTCCGCTAAGAGAACTGTGGTTTTCGTTCTCCTCTGCCTCAATTTCCACATACATTGAACAAAAACAAAGATTTCTTTGCATCAACTATGTGCTTCTTTTCTCAAATTGTTGGACTCTTGATGTTGCAACCACTTCTTCCTATTTTGTCAAAATTAAAAAAAAAAAAAAAAAATTACACAATTCTTTTGAGAGGTTTTAGGGCTCGTCAACGTCATTAGAGCCCTAATTACACAATGAAATAACAATAGATACTGAATATTTAGTCCATTAATATATCCGAACATAGGGTATAAATTACTCGAAGTTGAAAACATCAAAAGAAGAAAACAAAAAACTAAGCATGTGGTTAATCTTTCTTCACATGAAACGACTGATACAGTTTTTCTACTCAGAGAAATTGGAAAATCTCAGAGCTTCCTTTAAAGTGTATGAAAAATTTCAGCGAGTAATACAAATCGTACTGGATGATACGAGCGGGTTTCCCGAGCGACCAGCAACGGCTCCCCCCCCCCCGGTCGACTCCGCCACTGGCAATCCTTCATCACCCACGCGCAGGTAAATGGATTGCATTCGGAGATGAAATTAAATGGAAACTGGACCCGCTTTGAGCTGCGACGCCCACGAAGTAATTCTTGAAGCTGTCGTCAACGTGACGCCGATAAAGAGTGAGGATGGGCAAAGAAGAGGTGTGAGGCACGTCTCCAGCACGACAGCGGACTCAGACAAGCGAGATTAAGTCATCTGAAAAGATAGGTTAATCCGATCAGAAATACTTAACACAGCAAAGAAAGAGTCCACTCCAGTCCACAGACGAAGCAATAAAACGATATAACAAGTAAGTAAAGCCCGGAGAATGGATACGATGCTGACCGATTTAAGACAACGAAGCATATTTTTCAAATATTTAACATTGAGTAGGATTATGATAAACGAAACTAACAGTAGGAAGCCATAAGTGGTCAAACATGAAATATGTATTAAAAATTAGCGGACTTGTAATATGAAACCACAAATTGGCTTACTTGAAATGTATACGTATCACCGACAAAATAGTCCAATTTTAGGAGCTACACATTACTTTGCATCGTCTTCGGTCAGGTGAAAATTGCGGCGGACCGGGACTCGAACCCGGGGCCTCCTGCTATGGCCACAGCCAAAGGCATCGACTCCCAAAGCCCGTACACCGGAACAGGCCACGTGGAAAGGTAGCAATTTTCACCTGGTAGAAGACGATACATAATTTCCTTCACAAGTAGGTACTCGGAAGTTATGAGCTAAAAATTACACCAGTTTTTGTTATTAGGAGTACAATTCAACTTCCGTTTCACCACTCAAGCGAAGAATATTTCTAGAATCAAAATTAAATTAAATAATGAGGATGAACCCGATAATGTGTTTCTTTCATATCGATTTTAAACTACAGTCAATTCACTTTTTTATATTTCATTTTTATAGACAGAAGTTTTCCTGTTTTTCTTCTGGGATTCAAAGAACATTTCAACACCAAATTAACGATATTTTAGTTTGTAAGAGTGAAGAGCACTTTATACTTTCGTAAACGCGTGATTGTTTGTGGAGAAAGTTAAAGCTTATCCGTGAAAACTCCCTGAAAATACAAAAGATTTCGGATAAGATAACTATTTTACCATATATGTAGTCTATGTTCAGCTCTGCCAATTTTCCTGTAAATTTGAAACTGACTTCTGTTTCGAAAATATTCTATCCTTTACGATCATTACATTTTAAAGAAAAGGGAATATTTACTTGCAAAATAAATAGTTGCAAAGAAAGGTGAAATGTAAAGAACATCCACAGTTTAAACAAGACGAACATCGTTCTTAAGCAAACGCTGTCCGCGGCCGCCGAAGTGCAAAGACCGTTGCGGGAAAAGGTGTGAGATCGCGTCACGCGACCCGTCGGCTTCGGAGCTAAGAAAACCCTCTCGATCCCGCTGCAACAGCTAATATTCGGCAGACAAAACCCAATATCCGCACCTAGCCAGTCTGTTTCCAGCACAGCCGCCGACGGAAGAAGGTAGGGGACGGAAGGAGCGTTGCAGAAACGGATGAGATGCGAATGGGAGGTGTTGAAAAGAAGAAGAAAACGTCTTCAATGGTCGAATTACGTTTTGTCTCTCGTTTACCTGGAAACTCGGAAAGAAACTCGCAAAGAAAAAAACCATACGCATAAGTGACCAGAGGAAAAAAATTTGCCAAGAATGTTGATTTTATAGTTTTCTTTTATCACGTTAAGCTAAACTCCCAATTTACAAAGAGAATATGATCTAAAAAACAGTTTGGATACAGTACTTATATTCAGTCTCATTAACAACGGTTTCATTTATAATATCACACATCGTCTTGACAAGAGATTTCTTTATTAAGGAAAAATAAATCGGAAAATACCTACAAATATTAAACGAGTAAAATCACTGAAAAAGTATGCTTACCTACATTAATACCAGACTTGAAAGAACTCATTTGTTTGCTAGATTTAGATAATACAGATAACCATATTGAAAAATGAATCTGAATAATTAGTCATTTCCAAAAACCATATCTATTCCACTTAACGTGAGGTACAGCTCAAATGTTTCTTAAGATTTTCAAGCCATTTGACATCACCAATTTATTGAAAGGGTCTGCTGTACCCAATTCGAAAACATCTCAAGTATTCCTTTCTGACATTCCCAACCTTTTCTCGGTCGAAAATCAGTCAAGCTAGAAAGAATTAAGGTTAAATGTAGGAAGAACTAAAGGAAAGAAAAAGAGAGAGGAGTCGGGGTTCCCAGAACAGAAGCCGTTGGCCGGCAGCAGGTGGCCGAGAGCGGAGCAATAAGGCACAGAGAGGCCTTCGTCATTGATTGAAGGCTGTTCCCCATACACCCTCCCTTCGTATGCTCTGCCCCATTGGCGTTGGCTTCGGATGAGGGGGTTCGCACCTCCAGAAATCCCTCAACGGAGTCGAAATCGATACGTTGGGTTCGGACCTCAGCGATCCCTGTATTATCACCGTCGTCCAAGGAAACGCGCGATCTCTCGCAACACTCCAACAACGTAGTGAACACTATGTATGTAGGCCGACGGCATAGTTTTCCCGATAGTTCCCGAGATTTTAAATAGTATGCTGGAGATCTGGCGGTCAGGCAGGGATTTTTATGAGGAGATAGCAATAAATAATTTCTGTGACTTGAAGGAGAAACTCCACTTTTCCAAAAACAATGACTTTTGATACCACAATTGTTATTTCTTTGTCTACTTGATGTGACAAAAAGGTTGACAGTTCTAAAACAAATATTTTGTACATACCAGTAATCAAAAATGTTTTTAAAAACTCCAAATTGTAAATTAAACTTGTGAACTCCAATAATAGTGCGAGTAACAGGTTAACTCATGGTTAATAAGTTGAATACTGATTAATTAAGGAATCAAAAGTAATAGCCGAAAGATTGAGTTACAAATCTTATTAACTGAGGTGTAGAAATATATTATTCTTAATTCAACGAAAGTATAATAAAACAAAACATTAAAATTCTTTGTTATTGGCTGGGTTTTTGGAGGCAGTCTGGTTCATCTTCTATCTTGAAATAGTTGGTCGTGTTTTCATGTCTTGCCCTCTCTAATGTTGACTTTTTGGCCGACTGATTAATCTCGACTTCGGGTTCGTCGCACGATATGTTTTCAATATTTGATTCAAATTGTTCTATGATTTCTATATCTGGATCATTGTTAATGTCAGTTTTGTTCTAAAGTGGGTAATGATTAGTAAAAATCATGAACTTATAGTCGTAAAAGANATTAGTAAAAATCATGAACATATAGTCGTAAAAGATGCAACATTCTTATGATATCTGCCTTCTTCTCCTTTACGTTTTAAAATTAAGCGTAGAAGAAATTTAGACATAAGAAGTTGGGAAAACTATTTAACTCCAATACAAATAAGAAAAAGGTAAGTTAAGTAAAAGTTCTTTGTTTATATTCAGAGCAAGAAAAATTGTTTCTGTTATACTGCAAAAAGCTCCTATAACTTACACAAATACAAAATACCAAAGCGTTGTACTACATCATTCTTTCTTCGAATCCCAAACTAGAATTCTAAAACTTCAAACATGATTTTCTCGTAAACATTAAAAGAGTTAACTCGTTTTTTCTTCAAGCCATAGATTTTATTCGATCAGTGGTTCAAACATTTCCAAATACATAGTCAAATATTTTATTTTGTATGTTTCTTATTTTTATTTACCTACTGATATTATATTCAAGAAACTTCGTTAATTTTGTGAAACGGTCAGGATAAGGACCCATTCTAATTCTCGGGCGACGCTCGATGAATTGAGCTAGCAACACATAAAAAGATGAACTTTTCATCACACAGGATACTCCGAAAATAAAGAAGAAATAGGTGAAACGAAAAATCAAGGAAAATTATAGATGAATTGCACAATGAAAGGTAGAAAGTTTTGTAGATACCCAGAGATCAAAGGGAAAGTAAGGTGTCACATGCACGTACATTGTAGCTTACATCACAAAACTGTCACTGAATAAATAGAAATGCTAGACGAGCTAACTAGTTTTTTACGTAATGTGAAGCATTCGATAAATAAATGCACTAAGATTATTCAAATGTTTCCCATTCGATGTATTCCGGCAGCTTGAAAAATATCAAAAATAAAATAAAAAATCTACACTCGATTCTCTGATAAGACAAGCATTTTTTACAACTCTTGATACTTTCCTTTTTAGAAGAGTAGCTGAACTGATATGAGCTTCTAAATTGAATCCTATTGTATTGTTCATCATAGTAAATATTTACACCATTTGTACTAATTATGTTGATATAAATATTGGATTTGTTAGTAGCAAAGGAGAGAAAAATTTGAAAACCATTTCAAATTTCTATATGTATATAAATGATTGTCTTCAGTATTGCTACAAACATCAACATTTTATCGAACTATTTAGTGACAAAAGATCATAATTTAAACATAATGTATATTATTTAATATATTTTATTTTCTAGGGTAGACAATAATAAAAAAAGTCCGTAAAACTATTCTTTCAACACATAAACAAAACTTTCCCCATACTTACAGAGATTATACCAATTGTTAGCTGTTTACTGATTCTAGATCGCAAATTGTTCGGTAGAAACTCTCATTTTTAAAAACAACAACAACAACAACAAATACTAAAATATTGTTTTCAAATGATTCAATGTAAATAAGTAATTATGTCCCACATTTTCAGAATACAGAGCACTGAATATGCAGCAACAGCATGTATTTTCAAGATTATATATTTTAATAACGTATTTAAATTCTAATATGATTATTTAACATTGAAATATGCAATAAACATGCAAACATCAACTACCAAAATAAACACTCGATGAATTAATAATACTCCACGGATTCAGTTTTAACTACTTAGAAAGCAATTACGTACGACACGAACGGCATGGCTCCCAGCAAAATTATAACCGTATTTTGAGGAGTACCGAAATTGTAATCTGGTCGTAGCGATTTTCTACCTGCATCCAAGGTTTGCACAAACAAACACGCATCGGGAACTCGGAAGTGGGGGAGCGGAAGGAAAGAAAGCCTCCAAGACGAAAAATAAATGAGAGAAAAAACCGTCCACAACGTTGTCTGCTTCCTCGCTCGACGGGCCACTTGTTAAACTAATTAGCAACTGTCTAACCAGATTCTGATGCGACAATAATTAAGAAACCGCTTCTACCGAAATAATTATTGTAATTACATTCCCCTTTGCGGCAATTCCTCTTCGAACATTCGGAAAGAGAAAAGCACAGCCGAACTTATTTCCCTCCGCACTCAATCAAAATGCAAACTTGATGAAATGCGCAAAAACTAAACAAATTGACAGAATTGAATATTGACTAGGTGCGCGCATTCCCACAGCAAACACAAGTATAATGTAAATCCCTCCAGCGATGGAGGGAGTGGGGATATTCCGTTAAATCATAGATACGCTTTACGTTGCGGCTACGACGTAAATAATATTTTACGCGATCGATCGTGGCATTATGCAAATGGCTTGCTCCTACACAATTTAATAGCCCTAATGCACCTGCCGAATGAATGCAACATGTTATTTCGCGGCGCAAAAGTACAATATAACACCCGAAAACAAATACGATCCTCATCTGGATGCAAATGCGAAAGGGGAGGAGACAGTATATATATACGGCCAATACGAGGTTCCGAGTCTAATGCGGGCTCTCGCAGCTCACAAAGAAATGAATGCTGTGAACGGTCATCGTCGAAGCGTTAGCATCGCGAAGGGTAGCTGGTCGGCGAGTAGTTATCTTTATTTATACAGAGTGCAGAGTTGTATTTGTGGAGTCATTGAAGCTGCAGTGTACTGCGGGTTTACTTTCCGCTAACATGAGCATCCATTTTTCCATTCCATGGCGATCTGTATCGTTTGAGTTCTTTCTTCGAGTGAAAAGGGTGCAGTGGTCTCAAACACGTTTGGGGCAGTTCTCCCGCATTGTTCTTTGAAGTTACTCGAAGTTCCTATGATAAAGAAAGCTTTACGTTTGCGTTAATCTCACTAATATTGGCATAACGCTTTTTGTCTTACTTTTTCGAACAGAAGGGGAAAAAGAAAAAAATCCTAATCGTCCAAAAATTCGCACAGGAGGTTTCGATAAATCTTAACAAACAAACAACCTTTTTCCATAAGCAACAAAAAAATTCATAATCTTAACCTGCCAAATTTTACAAAATCTAAATCGAAAACAGACATTTCATTAAGTTTTTAGTAGATTCAGTTAACGAAAGTAAGATATCATCCAAAAGGTAAATATAAAATATTTAAAGTTAAAATATATCATGTTTTAAGGAAATGTTATACCATTTAAAAATGCACACAAAAATCCATAAAACAAGAAGAAAGGTCTCATTGAAGTTGTAATACAGAAGAATTTTTTGGCACGTCGTTTTGACGTCAATTGCTTTGTCTGCAAGCGACAGAAAGATCACAATCTTCTACTGAAAGAATGCGCACTAAAGCCAATATTAATTAAATATCTCGCATAACGAAGCGCTGAGTTAGATATTAATATTTTATCTTTTGAACGGGTAAAAATTCGGTTCAGAAGAAAAAGTAACTAAATGAATTCCAAAACATTAGTTACGTAAAAGTTGCATTTTTTTAATAACGCGAAAGTTTCTAATGTCTTTTTATTCATCTGAACCAATATCATTATCAAGAGAAGTCTACTATCTGAACAGAATTACCAATACTTCACAACCCAAGAGGAACTCTTCACAAAGTATTGAATTCACACTTTCTGTGAAATTGATTAGAAAGATTGCGAACGCGGTCTTTTCAAGTCCCTTCAATCAACAAGAGTAGAAACCGAACAAAAACTTTCGAAACGGAAAATTCCTTTACGAGTGTATTTGCTTGTATCGCACTCGGCACTTCGAGGGAGTAGTTAGCTGCTGGTCGGAGACTGTAAAACACGGCTCCACATTTGATGATACAGCAGACACGGACAGAATGAGAGTCTAATAGGGGTCCATGATTGATTAATGGTAACTGAATCATTTATGAGATTAATGGCGTCCTTCGTTGGTCGCACATGGTATCTGCATTTCGACTAAACAAGTGACGCTCTGTCGCTGAGGGCTCCTCGTCCGCTGTCGATGGGAGAGTTGCGAAAGGACACACGAAAAATGCTCACACTGTGAAGCCGAGTGATTTTATTTAGGAGACTGATAACGGTTGCCTGGATTGAGGATACAGACTCTGCATATTAAAAGGTGAATACATTTTGCCGTATTACTTCTTCTAGAATACCCATTATATAATATCTAATTACGGTTCTTCTTACCGGCGATGAAATAAATCTAGGTCTACAGAAACAATTTGAAATATAAGTCGAATAACACATTTTCAGTATTATTAAAAAAAACCCTGCAAATTTAACATGGGTTTAAAATAAATTTAAGACTTACGACCATATGATGGAACATTGGTAATTAAATACAGTTTCATATCAGACGATATCAATGTCAAAAAATACCCCAGAAAGTATGCAAGGCATTCCTTTGGAAAATATTATAACCACTCTTCGTATCGGAGTAGACTGATCGTCTACTTCGAAAACTCACGCATTAAGCTAATTTCACAGCTCTCACCAAATCGATGTGATATGTATGTAGTAGATATATAATGAAAGAAAGCGCAACTATTTCTGGCAAAGGCGAGTTTTTAAGTTCAAGAAAATGTAACACAATCCTCAAAAATATGAAACTATGATATAGCATTTTCTTGAAATCATTCAACAGTTTATCCATTATCTCTCAATCACTCCACTATAATTGAGTTCCGAATACTTCTCAAATTGATCAAAGAGTTTGCCAAAAAATATTCCATTTTGAACAGAGAATAAATAGTAGTTTAACTCAAAACATTTTCACGTAACTACAAAATATGAACGTCATAAAATATTTTGTACATATTATTCAATACAAGAACCAAAAAGACACAATTTTGTTTTCGCAACTTCAACGAATATACTGATGTTAATATCCTGATCCACAACACACGATTTCTGTCAGTGCACTATAGTCTGCATGACCGCTGGCGGCGGCGCTGCGCTGGAGGTCCGCCAAGACGGACGGCGAATCGAACGCAACGAGGTCTCGGCTGCGCATTGCAGGCATGCATTCTCATGCAAGAGGTTGAGTGACTCTGGTCACAAAAAAACAATACAAAACTAATAATCAACATTATCCATACTAATATATCAATGTGTAACGCGAAAGTGTGTCTGTCTGTTTGCTACTTGATCACGACTAAACCGCTGAACTGAAGGTAATAAAATTTGGCAAAGAGATAATTTCGATGATAGGATGAACATAAGCTTACTTTTATGTTTAAAATGTGTGATAAGAAAGATAAAAGTGGTTTTCGAAAACAAAATCGATAAAATCGGGGGAAAAGAGTTATATTTGCTTACGCTGCCTGACCGGATAGAGATAGGTGACAACTTTTAATGGTTATATTGTTTGCCTCAAGGAATTCTACAAAAACGTCCGCGATAACACTTGTCTATCTATAAAAATTAACCTAAATTATCTTAAAAACGTTATTACAAAAACAAGTTTTAAAATGCTTCAATTTAAGAGAGTAATTCAAGATGGAAGAAAACAATCATCAAATTTAATGTTTTTTTTCTTTCGTTTTGAACATTTAACAAAGATAAAAAACTCTTTNTGATGATTGTTTTCTTCCATCTTCAATTACTCTCTTAAATTGAAGCATTTTAAAACTTCTTTTTGTAATAACGTTTTTAAGATAATTTAGGTTAATTTTTATAGATAGACAAGATAAAAAACTCTTTACATCGTTAAAATTTGGACAAATAATTTAGATTTTACAAGAATTTTAATGAAATGTTGATAGATTTTATTTTTCCTGAGTAAAAAAGGTTAAGAAAAATCCCGAGCAACGCCGGGTAATCGGACACTTGTGATTATCAAAGTGTCGATGTATTTGTTTCATGTCTCATGGCGAGGTTCAGGCCATGAAGCCTGCTCTTCCACCTATCAGTGGCTTGGGTGACAGAATAGGGAAGGAGAAATGTTGGGCTAACCGAACCAACATATGAGGGAAGCCTCACCTAGTTCGCCCGAGAAGGGTTTGAACCCACGCTCTACCATACAGCGGTATCGTGGATTGCTTCTACACTCGCAACACTAGACCACCGTCATCGGTTGTAGTGAGTAACTAGAGTTGTCGTTGATCTGTCCATTCTAATTAATGCCGCAAAATGCCTTTTCGACAATCATCAGTCTACAAAGTACATAGTAGATATCAAATACAAAATAACATAATTATAAATGAGCGGAGAAAAATGTTTTGATGATAAACCTGAAACCTTCCGAGGACTTGCGTCTTCTGACACAAAAGCACTCTTAAGTATCAAAGCATGTTTTTTTTTATTGGGGATTTACGGCTCGCCGACATCGAGGTCATTACAGCCATAACATTTTTGATGTGTTTTATAGGCGAACTATAATAACTGAAAATACATTTCAATCATCTTTTTTGGTACAATGAATACGTTCAGATAACAAAATGAATTAAAAGTCATAATAAATGTGATTTTAAAATGTCTCCAATCTAAGAGAGAGAAAAGAGAGATAATTTAGGAAACTTATTATTTTGTATCGTAATACAAGAGACAGTTAACGATCTTTTTCCAATTTTCTTTCCTCCATAAATCCAATGTCACCGCAAGAGTGGAAACACGCGAAACATAGGGCGCGCCCATCGTCCCATCGCGTTTATACCCAGATAAGGGTTTCAGACTGAAGCCAAGGCAATTTATGACACCGGAATTCAATTTAAAATTCACGACTATCACCCTGGCATTGCGATAACTTCAGAAACATTTTTTCTCCTCTTCCTCCTCCTCTCCGACGCGAGGCATCGGGACTGGGCTAGCCCGCGCGGGGGACAGGAGATAGCTCGAGGGTTGCGATGCGGGCGGACGCAAATTGACTACATTTCGCCCTGAATGTCGCGAGGCGGGGATGACGAGGTTCTATGTGGCGGAGCTAATACCAAGCGCCGTCGTTGCTGCGAGAGGACGAAGGGCGTGGATTTGGCGGGGAGGTGGCAAGTGAGGGACGCGGGACGTTAGTTACGGGTTCCCAGCCCTCGCAACATTCAGCGCCGGTGCCCAGCAACAGGTCTCACTTTCTCCCTGGGAGTGCCCGCCCGCCTGCCCTCTGACGTCACAGCCCATTGCTGCTACGGCGGCGGCTGTGGCTGCGGCGGCGGGGTCGATACCGGCGGCAGAGTCGCGACGCCCCGCGAAGAGGAGCCGGATTCGCGAGACATGGATACGACGTTTGACGAAACGCGAAATCGCTCGCAATCTCCATCCCAGTCTCCCAGCATCGCGTTCGCCTCCTCGTCATGACTCGATTCACCTTCTTCATAATATTGATCTGATCGATCCGTTTTGAGAAGAATTTGTCACTTTACCTAAGCTCCTAACTAGTCTCGATACGATACCATTTAAAGTAAAATACCGAACTTATTTTTTTTACAGAAGCAATATATTGACAATTATATATTTCATTTATTTTAATTAATGTTATTTCTAATTATGTATTTACAATTTTCATCAAAGCTCAGTAATAATATTCATTAAATTGTAAAAAAATCGCGAATTAATTAAAGTTGGTTAAATTTGTTCATAGAGTTTAAATTCAAGTCAGGATAATACTCGGTCAATCAGAACAGTTCTTCATGGAAAAGCCATTTTGCGATCTTCCTCGTGACACCAACAAACTTACTGTAGAATCGAACATAACAGTAACAATCCTGATTACGAACTGAGATCATTTTAATGGGGCTTTAGGGCTCGTCAACATCGAGGTTATTAGAGCCCATGCAGATAGGAAAAAATGCAGTTTCGCACCATAGAGAAGAGCCGTAGTGACTCATCCCCGTGTGTGGGACTCGCCGGATATTTCGACCATACCCACTAAAAAACCCTCCTGAATTCAACAAATATCTAAATACAAAGATGAGAAGAAAGAAAAGGAAACAGTAACCCAACACATTATATCATAAAAATTCTAAAAGTAATATTCAAATTACGGAAAGGAATAATAATAGGAAAAAAAGCAGGGAAGAGGAAAGAAGAATGCAAATTTTAAACCCTCCCGAGAACTTGTGGGAGGAGCCCCGATCTACTCATAAAATTCAATAGTTTATTAACATTAACCGTTTCATTTCCGAGAATTGTTGGTAAATCTGCAGCCAAACCAATTTGTCTCCGTAAACTCGAGTATTTTTCGCAATGGAATGTAATAAGAAAAATTCTGAATGAAATTCTCTCGAAACATGAGTTTATAAGAGACAAAAAGTCCAAACAGATATAGGAAACGACAGAAGTGACAGCATCAGGACAAAATTTGTGACAAATCTTTTTCAAGATATACTTCTTTCAATTTAACGTGATGACAACTCAAAAATATCAGGTAGTAATTACAATATTGTGTCCATCAAAGAAACTAAAAGTGATGAAAGTTGGAATGGGTCCACCAGAATGGGAAAGGGAGGTAAGAAAAGCTAAAATGGTGAATTTTTAACACAAAAGAAAAGACTATATTGATGGATTTCTTTGGACTTTCGATAAATTAGTGAAAACTTCGACATGTAATGATGTTAAAAAGCGGCAGTCGGCAGGATTCCACGATGGGTTTTACTGTGTCGATCCTACTAATGAAGTAAGGTGACATTGTCAAGAATTACGATTCATCAAGATGAAACTAATCAAGCCGTAGCAACACTAAACAGTGTATCTTCCTTACGAACCACAAAACGATCGAGTAATCAAAGAACTATCAACAGTCAAGCGAAACAAAGAATAATTTGATCAGATACTGAAATAAGGCTAAATTCGCGGGAAACGTTTTCCTCATCACAATATTCATATCATTTGGATCTCTGAAATGAATGTTTATACAATTACAAAGGTTCATAATTTTCTTCTTAGGAACTGATGCATGGTTTCCTTCACCATTTTCGTTTCCCGAGGTCGATTCAATGCAGGAACGACGATATCTTTGAAACTATTCACAAGTGCAAATACGATTATTCGCTGTACAAATTCTTAGACTATTCGCATCACATTACGCAAAGTAGACTCAACGATTACATTAAATCGTAAAAATAGTAAAGATTAAATTAGGAGCACAATTTATTATTCGGTATTATTCAGAATTAACATCCTGTTGATTACTAATTCCGACCCATCCCGAATATTGAAGTGAATAATACCTCATGACGTAAATTTATGCTAATTTTTCGTACTTTAAGAAGCTTAATTTAAAGCGATTTTTACAAAAATGGTCAGAAATTATAGATTAAACAAGAGTGAAAGGAACAGGGATTCATTCGATATGTTTTATTTATAGAGGGCTGCAGTAGGTTAAGGCAAATTAACATACATGGTTAAGGCAAATTCATATAATACACTTCTCTATGAACTCGTGGTACATTAATTGCAGACATATCGATACAACTTAAACTTCAAATAGCGGCTTAACACAGGATTTTCAATGTGTTTAAGTATTGTTACACGCAGGAACAACACTGAAAAACATTTTGATATAATAGACGAGGAGAGTGAAGAACAGAATCAGGAGAATGGGAGGTAAACAAGGAAGAAAGGAAATACTGAACGCCGATTACTTATACAGGATGAAGAGTGAGGAGAACGAGAGCGGCCAAGCTGCAGGTTTGGAGTGAGGAGGGACGGGCTACGGAATATTGCAGCGTCCTTCCATAACAACGCGGTCGGCGAGATGGCAGTCCTCGAATTAGAGGACTAGACACGAGAGATAATTGGACAACACGTTGGAAGGTCAAGGGAGAGGAAGTGGAAGGTGCACCGACACAAGCATCGTTTCATCTCAATGCGAGAACATCATCTAGTGGTAAACGCTTGATACAACGACGTCACTATGACGCACTGAATAGCAATTAGATTTACATTATCACTACCACGTGGATACACGAGCTCTGAAAATTAACTCATCAAAGCCGACGTCAAAAAGTATGTATGCCCAAGCTAGCAGCTAGCGTGCTCACTTTCCAGTGGATAACTCGGGTTTGACTCGCGGTGCGAGCAGATAATATTGGTAGCTTTAATGTCCCGCTCCTCATTGCGTGAATGTTCATTAACGTGAATACAGTAATCTGAATTACAATGCCTAGATGCGTCGTTTCCCACAAGTATAATCGCATACGGAGGGTGCACATAATAGTGCTCGGTATCGAAGTCCAGTTAATCGAAACGAAAATACAATGTATGAGATATACTCTCTACAGGACCTTGGGGCTCACGGAGTCTTAGAGTTCCGTGATTCCTTGGAAGAAGGAGGTATATAAAACTCCAGTCGAATAGAGACGGCAGAGATAACCCTGTACTAATCTTGAAGCAAACCTTTGACTTAGTCTGAACGTTGAGAAAAGCCAAAATTCCGTGACATTAGAGCGATTTGAAAGAGGTTCATCTAGCAAGTAGACCAGCACTCCAAACAGTCAGTAAATCACAATAGTGAATGAAAAATACCAAATAAAAGAAACAAAAACCTATAATTAAATCATGAGAAATGCCTCCATTTATTCTCGTACACAACATTTCAACCGTCATCCATCAAAACAATAAAATTCCTTTCATAAGGAGAGTCAATAATGAGGGAGGTCGTATGATCACAGAAACGCAACACAACTCATCAACCATACATTAGCTCAAACGACAATCCCATAATTATCTCAAACGTTAATATGGGCAAGAGAAACAGTATCTTTAAAACCTCGACTTTAACATGTACAATTAAGAAGTAAATTCACTCATTCGTATCGTACCACGTTATCGCCAATTAAGCGATTACCAAATCCAATAATGAGCACAGGCCGAGAACAGACCTTGTAACCTAACTAACCCTGCTAACTCTCCATAGTCGTTCCGGTTAGTCGATCATGGTAGAAAACTGGACCATGGCGAAGGAACAGAGTGCTCAGCCAGAGACCCGTGCCTTCCTGCCGGAACTAAGGGTTGCCTTAATTTGTTCCCAGTAGTCTCGCGAGCAGAGGAGAAGAGGGAGAAACAGTGAGAGGGAATGGAGCTGGCAATAAATTGCAGGTCTCCCACACGGCAGTAGTCAGACTCCGGGAGCGTTTTTAAGACACGTCTCCCACACATTCCCACAATCCTCTAATCACTTCTCTCGAAGTTTGAAGTTAAATGGCACGACGTTAGAAACGGTAGTGAGCGCAAAGCGTCTCATCCAGGAACCTAACATATGGCTCAGCAAACCCGTTTGTCTTAAAATTAATATCGGTGCGATTCTTAACGCGGATCAGAAATATCAGGCTGCAATTCCCAAGAAAAATCTAGAGGAACGAAAAGATTTTCATTTTGTTTCCCAAAATTAAAATTTATTTTTCATTTCATTTTTGAAATATTACACATATTTTGAGTACCATTTCATTAATCGAACCCATGGGTAAATTTCGAGATCACAAGCTATTAGTGTCCGACTTTCGCTGGAAAAGGCTACTTTTTGTCAAATAATTTTCCTTGTAGCATTTCATCCTGCAAAACACACAAAAGAACAAATAGGACGGAAAACTCCAAATGTTTATACAACCGAAAGCAAAGAAAATAATATTGAATAATAATAGTATCATGAGCATACAGTGCATAGATCATTCCCATGCGAGGAAGCAACTAGGTTATGCGTCCAACATATGCCGTTTATTACTGTCCGTACGTTATGGAAAATTAGTTAAAAGCACGACATTTCCGAAATAAAACAAGAACGTAATGTTCGCGTGATAAACACCGATGAAAGATATCCATGCATAGAGAATGACACTACTGGTAGTTTATGACCTTTTTATAGACGAGTTGATTGTCGACACGCGTATCCTAACATATCTAATACATTATCATCCACCGCTGTACTTCGTCACGTTGATGAAGCCACAATAAATACAGATAGCCATCAGAAACAAGCATCTTCTAATTTTGAATCACAAAACGCACGAGGATTCGACCAACAACACACAAAGAATAAATAAATGAAAATAGATTATCTTTAAATACTACAACATAACATAGTATATTGCCGTGATAACCATAAGGTACACGTACGAGTAACGTAAAAGGGAACATGTANCATAGGGTACACGTACGAGTAACGTAAAAGGGAACATGTAATAATAAACAAATATAATTTCAATATACGTGATGAAATGAAACAAGTACATAAAATTTTAAATCGAAATGAATTATTCTCCTAATAGTATAGTATAGAAGTATTTGGAAATCGACAAATCGTAGTAAATATTGCGTAACTCATATTGCTCAGTTCATTGCGAAGATGTAAGTTTAAAAAGTTTTCTCTGTGGTTTTCTCGGTAGACATCAAAGGTCATTGGAGCCCTAAAAACTTGTACAGGTAGGGAAAATGCAGTTACGCACTAGGAGAGCCAACATGACTCTCCCCGCGTGTGGGACTCGCCGAAAGACTCAACCATACCCACTAAAACCCTCCTGAATTACAACATACCAAAACATAGAGGACAAAAAATGAGGGGGACAAGGAATGAGGGGTAGGAC
>NNCF01128424.1:71570-99278 GCA_002313205.1 Laupala kohalensis
ATTAGAACAATATTGTCGGCATAATACACGACTAATTTAAGACTTGACTATCTCAAGAACTTTCATCATGAAACCAAGTTTAAAATCAGAAAATTATAGTAAAGGATCTTGTCTGGTCTTCGACCGGGAGAATTATTATTTTAAGACTGAGTTATTTTATAGTATTTTAATGGAAAACGTCGTTAGCTTCCAGAGGAAAGTATTCACAATATGGTTCCGACTAAGAGAAGAAATTATATAATATGTAAAATTCAATACTATTTGTTATTTAAAACTTATGATTTGATATTTAAAACTAAAGAAAAATTATCATGTTAAACTTTTTCTACGAAGTTCTATTCGGCTCAGTTACGAAAATTTGAGTTTTATGAGTTTCAATTAAAATATCATTTTAATGCCCCGTAAATTTCTAAGTCCGTTCTCTAGTCACTAGATAGTAGAAAACTGAAAGGAATAATATAGCAAGTCATAAAAAATTAGTGAACCCTAAAAATGATTTCTCAATCTTGTATCTTCCATCCTTCTCAATGCATGAAAGTCTGAACATTACGCCACCTGCCTCCTGTAAAAAAATTCCAAAATTGAAAAGATACAGGAATATTGTAAGGTTCACGTCTTGAAAGCGATACGGATTCCTGTCATATTATCCTAACGTTATTGAAACGATGGGTGTATACAATTAATCTTACGAAACGTGGCTTACATGGATACTGGTTATTTTTTTACCCTGTACGCAAAACAACAAACCCTTCCTCCCACTCGGCATCACGATGACCATTCTTCTACACGTAATCAAGGAATGAGAAGAAAAAAAGAATATTAACTCAACCATACAAAAATTTAATAAAAATTTTGGAGTCGTAATTTTTCTCTTTGAAAAGAAGCAGTTGTTCACGAAAGCAATAAGGGATCCATAAATGGAATCATACATTTTCGAGATAAACGCATTTTGCAAGTTCGGGACCCAGAGATACTGGGATGGTTGCGGTACTAGCCAGCTGTCATAGAAAAGACGTCCTCGCGCAAAAAATTAAAATAGCGCGATTNGCACTTTCCTAAAAAACATTTAAAAATAAAAAAAATAAAAAGAAGAGGAGAGAGGAAAATGAAAGATACCCTAGCCCTAATAGCGTCGGGATCGAAAAGAACAAGAGGTGACCAAGGGAGGCCAGAAAAGAGAAAGGAAGGAGCATNTTACATGGATACTGGTTATTTTTTTTACCCTGTACGCAAAACAACAAACCCTTCCTCCCACTCGGCATCACGATGACCATTCTTCTACACGTAATCAAGGAATGAGAAGAAAAAAAGAATATTAACTCAACCATACAAAAATTTAATAAAAATTTTGGAGTCGTAATTTTTCTCTTTGAAAAGAAGCAGTTGTTCACGAAAGCAATAAGGGATCCATAAATGGAATCATACATTTTCGAGATAAACGCATTTTGCAAGTTCGGGACCCAGAGATACTGGGATGGTTGCGGTACTAGCCAGCTGTCATAGAAAAGACGTCCTCGCGCAAAAAATTAAAATAGCGCGATTTTACACTCGGCCAACGACAAGCGATCCGGAACCCTACATTATCGGACATCAAGTTATCACGCCATCGCTCTCCTTCTCGCCTCCACCCACTCCATTTCCTCTTCCACGCACGACAGCAGCCACAAGGACCTCATTAGAGGAACTCGAGGGAGCGTAGCGATGAGGAGACAGGAGGAAGGTAGATGCACCCGTGCGAGCATTAAGGATCGGCGCAGGCATGGAGACTCCAAATAATGTCCCTGATAATATCCAAGGATTTGCTACCTCCATACGTCAAAACATCATATCCTTCACGAAGATTTGTTTTCTGAAATCCCCAGCATATTTTTTTGAGGGCCACCATGTTAATTTCATTTTTGTTCGAAACAATAAAACTTAATTCTGCCTTAAACTATCGATGTTTTAAAGACGAATCAACCAGGAGACAGGGGATTCTCCCAGTAAAATGCAATGAAACGGACGCTTGACGGAGGGCTAGCAGGTGTAACGACTCCCATCAAAAGCCAGAGANGAGGGCTAGCAGGTGTAACGACTCCCATCAAAAGCCAGAGATATAATAGTCTCGTATAAGAGCATACGAAGGTGCTGTCTGAGGGTGCTACCGGCGCCGTCTGCACCACGCTTGGCGGCCCATCCGAAGACTAGGAGCGAGCAGCTAGGATCGGCGGCCACGGTCATGGCCGCCCGCAGTGGGCGCGCTCCGCTGCACTGAGTGTCTGCCAAGCTCTCACTTCACGGCGCAGTGGGCGCTAATCTCAATGTCATCGATCAAACACAGTTGTTGAGGATAACACAGCTATTTTGACAAAATAAAAATAAGAAAAATATACGAGAAAATTAGTTTATATTTTTCAATGCAACATACTCTACTTTTTATATCAAACGCAAGACCAACAGAAGGAATAACAACTGTTTAGATGAGTTCAGAGACATCGTTATGAGAAATCTTTATTAGTCTCACAGCGTAAAACGTCGGGAAATGTGACGAGCTGAATGGCGAAACGCAAAATTTAATAGATTCTAAATGATATTGTTTCGTGAGATGAGAAGCGCAATATTTGGTAACATGATCTCATTGTCTATACTCAAATCTGGAGGACTCTAAAATATTCAATACTTTTATTACGGCCGACTTCATTGAACATGATTTAGAACGTGTTTCAAAACCCTGAGCGTAAATCTGCATTTCGCTCAATGATATCGCTCTTCGAGCCCACTACGCGGCGCAGCGTGAATGCACTGGCATTGCGTGTTCATTAAACCAAAGGTCCGCCACTGGTTTCCCCGTAATTGGACTCTTTCTCATCCTCAGCACGATATACAAGAACACAATTTAAATATGTATCAGAAATTACATGGAGTAAAAACCTAACGAGAAACCACTCATCGTTAAATAATGGAGAGTGGAAAAGTTAAGTGGAACGGGGGAGATTATTCGTACAAATTAAATTACTGCCTAAATACATTATATGACTGAAGTTGAATCCCTAATAAAGCCTACATTAATTGAGGGGTCAATTTAGATACATGCACTGGACCCGCAACGTATGGCATGCAATATACTACCATTTAGTATCCGGCTTGCACAGCTCAAATGATTTCGGATATAGCAATATAAAGAGAGAAAGACAGGGTAATCAATTACTGAGATATATTTCAATCAGTCTAATAAATAAAGCAAAATAAATAAGAAGACATCATCGCGAAGTTGACAATATTTTTTTAATTTATGATCACGTCAACACTTCACATATTATGTTTGCGCTTCTAGTCCAATACTTCCTATATTATTAGCTACGAACCCGCAACTAAGTTCTCGAAAACGTTTGGAATTTGTATATGCTTTAATGTATTTGCTTTCATTTCAATTCTAGAAAATAAGTAACACCCAAAATTAATTGAATCCGCCACAAGAGAATAAGGGATTGCGACTGCCTGAACCTCAGGAATAAGAAGAAAAGGAAGAAGGAGAAAGAATAGGGCGTTCTCAACGTCTGTGCCAAGTGCCGTAATAAATCTCGCACATGATAGAACAGAAATGAGCGGCCTCGAGTGCGGCATGGAGCCTATCCCGCTGCTCTCGCATCCTCTCCTAAAACCAGCACCCAACCATTCGTGCCCTACAAAAGACTCCTTCGTAGGCGGAGGCAGCGTATTTTTCGTGGCAGAGCCGCTCGTGTTTTAATTGTTGCAAAGTTTTAAGTCATCCTCTTCTTCTGAAGCAGGCCGCGTCGGAGTTTTACGAAGTCTTTCATCGCTGTGAGATGAGCTTTCATATTTCATTTTCGCAGTGCGCCCGCCGTCTTGGATGAGGTTATCCCGGTGTTGATCGCTTTATCCCGGGCGGAGGCTGGCTCCACCGCGCGCCTCCAAGTGATTCACAAGGCTTCTGAGACTACGCGAGGGAAGAGGGTGTTTTTCTCCGGCGGAAGCACGGCGCAGGGCTCAAAGAAAAACGAAGGAGATGCAGGGGGTGGGGGTCCTGTGATGGAAACGGAGTCGTGAAAACGCGCACGCGACATTCTGCGCATGCGCAGCAGAGATCGGCGCGACGCAGCAGAAGCACTTTGCTCGGTACACAGAACCAAGGGTATTGATACACCAAAAGACATGTTTTTTTACCATATTTCACCATCACATTTTTCGTAGAGAATTTGACATACCATTTTAACATCATAAAACCCATTTTCCAGACACACGAAAAAACTATCTACACTTTCTAAAACAACTGCACTTACTGGTATTTTTCTCACTACTTACTCGAATGAATCCAAATGTAACCTAGCCCAACAACAATCTGCAACCAAATCATTTTCTTTCCATTTGAAAATTATACCATCAACTGGCATTTTATTCAACAAACTTCGTGAAACGTCCAAGTAAAAATTCAATTACAATTCCAGAGCGATGGTAGGTAAGTTTATCAACCGCGAAAAAGGAATCACCGCAAGAAAGAATAACTAAAATAATTTCTAAGTAAATCACAGAAATGATGTAAATAAAGGAATATCGGACCGTGGGAGGAAAACAGTAAAATCGGAGGTCACTTGTTTTAAGACACGATGCGGATCATTAGTATAGGAATATCACAAGGAGCGAACATAAGCCAAGCGTCTGTGGGGGATTCACACACACTTGATGCGATCGACACGATGGCATTGGTAACATAAATACCGCATGTTTCTCTCCTAAGCTACTTGATAATTCACAGAAAACTCGAAGCAATAATAAATTTTATAAAACAATATTTTGTTCTATGCATTCTTAAAGAAGCTATGAATATCATCACGTAAATCATTTATAAATCATAAGAAACGTGTTAGCAAGATATGATAATTGTTATTAGCATGATATAAAATTGTCGCATTTCTATGGAAATATTGATTAATAAAATATACACAACAATTCATCCTCAAAGCCTTAAACATAGGAAGATTGAAAAAATATATGTTATCGCATAGGTATAATAATAGAATGTGGGTTCTGAACTGAAAAAAAAGCTCTTCACATCCTGACATGAAATTATAACAAGGAGATAGCCAACTATAATATGACTGAATAATAAAACATCTTACTTGAAATTCAGTCACTCGAAGGACCAGGTTTTGTTATTCATGCGATTCATCTATTTCGCTACCAGGATTCGTTGCTACTGCTTAGTCTGACTAACAATATGATCTCTTCTGACTTTTTTCCCCATGCAACGACAAGTAGCATTTCGATAAAGTGTTAAATATTTTACGATAAGGTAACGAATATTACAATAAATTAAATACATAAATCGAAAGGCAATTCCTTAATACAAAAATGCCCCCGAAGTTAAATCGCTACACGCATTTTAAAGACACTTAAGATATCAGAAAAGTAGCGGCGATTAGGAATCAAAAGTGAGTGTGTGTGTGTGTGTGTGGGGGGGGGACAAAATTTTTGTATGTAATTTTCATTAACATGCAATTTCTACTAACTATGATTTAAATAATGAAATAAATCACAGGAAAGACAAATGGTGATTACCACATCAACAATTGTGTAATTTTTTTTATAATTCTCAGTTTAGATGGTTAACATGAAATTTTCATCCTTCGGTAAAAAAGGTCTGCCCCCTATTCGCCGTCACTGCTTCAGACAACTGTGCGTGAGACCTACGTCGATCGCATTGAGCGAGACGTGTCGGCAACACAGCAGCTCCATCGCCCTTCATCCGACTAGTCGTTCTTGTCCTCCAGAGTTCATGGACTGCGTTCGGGGAAAGACGCCGATCTCGTCGCGAACAGAAAAGGGATGTGGGCAGGTTTGTAAAGTTGGCGGGCTTGCGACGTCTTCCGGCGGAGGCCGGATGTGCGCGTGGCCGAGCGTGCAAGCGAAGAGGAAGGAGGAAAAGATGGATGGGGTTCGGGGGGGGTGAGACAGTCCACAGGTTCCTCTCGGAGGGAAGTGAATTGAGATTTTCAGGCCCGATATGGTAGGCGCCTGGTCCGGTATTATTCAATTACACATTCATGACCGAATCCGACATTAATGAAGTCTCCGAGGAAAAGTTACTGCGGTTTCAGTTCTAAGATTCATGGGTACTAAGAAACACCGCGTCCTCTATTAAACAACAAAGTTCAAACGGTTTATCTGGAGCCCTCGGAAAAAGCATTATCCCATGTCATTAACAATAAACCTTTACTTCTCTGAAGTATCTACTGTGAATAAAGAATGTTACAAAAAAAAAAAAAAAAAAAAAAAAAAAAAAAAAAAAAAAAAAAAAAAAAAAAAAAAAAAAAAAAAAANTTAGTTAAATGCAAAAGGCGTATAAATCTGGGTCCTTATACACTTGTTGTCATGATAATTACATAATAAGAACATGGAAAGGTAAAACTAAGTAATCCAGAAACTTCGCACTCATACTCAGTACCATACTTTTAAATCAAATGAACACGAAATCACAATCTCTCTTCAAAGTTAGCTGAGTGCGTTTCACCAAATAAATTGTGGGGATCAAAACCAAACAAGACGGAACTCTGCATACATCGTGATTCGGGTTCGTATTCAAAATCCGCACTTTGAATGTGAATACACACGTGAATGTCGGCCCTCGTGAATGAAGGGATTCATAAACAGGCGAACATTCCACTCGCCCTTCCGTGGAAAGTTCTTGGCCATCGAACCGTCACCAAATCTGCAGCACAGATGGAAACTGACTCGATTTCGCCAGCTTCCTCAGCGAGGGACGGCGACTCGCGCGGCGAGGAGGGGAGCAAAGCCTCAGGGTGAGGATGCCTCGAGGACTCTTGTGCAACGTCGCCGCCGAGAGAACACAGGCGGAGGCGAGGTCCCGCGTGCTCGTTACAGGGCGCAAGGCGCGCCATGCGGATCCGCACGCCTGTGAGAGCAGTGAAGAACACACGCAGAAATACTATAAAACAACCAATACTGCATCTAAATTACAAGAACTATCTGTTCCAGCACTATTAATCGATGCTCAAACTTCACCCGATGCGAGTATTTTCCGATTATATAATAATATAAATGGCAATTATGGCACTCTTAAAAGTTTTCTTGATATCTTTGTTCCGTATAGAGCAATCATTAGGTGTTTCTACCTGGAAAGTTAAAAAAATTTAGTGATTTTCTTTGCTCATATGGTTTAGATATTTCTTCTTCTTTGGGGCTTTAGCGCTCGCCAACGTCAAGGTCATTAGAGTCGTTGTCGGTGGGGAAAACTGCAGTTTCGCACCATAATATAAATGGTTGACTCTTTCCCGGGCGTAGGTCTCGCCGAATGTATCGACCATACCCACTAAAAAACCTCCCGAATTCAACAAATATCTCAATACAAACATGAAAACAAAGAAAAGCAAACAGTTGCCCATACATTATATCGAAAATTAAATAAATACTGAAAGAGATGGTTCGCCACTCTCGACATACAAACTCGGAATGAGACTAGTACGGTAGGCTCCCGTGACTAGTCGGATCCCTGCACGATAGACACCATAGTTAAAAAAAACCACACTTTGTTAAGTAGCTGGCACGAGCAGAGCTATATACAATGCAGCCAAAATCTTATGAATGCTCGATAAAACTGAAGCAACGAGGAGTGATTAGCACCCCATTCCCTGCTACTAAGACACTTCAATAGATTCAGAGACTTATATATCTGTAAGATGTTCATTCATATTCAGCGCCTGATCAAAGATAAGACCTAAGTATTTTACTCACGGATAGAATTTTAGAACATTGTCCCCCAGGGCGAAGTGAGGTTCAGAAAAGAGGTGTAATTTCCTACTGAAAAGAACACAGCTTGTTTTCTCAGAAGAAAAATGAAAGTCAGTCGTCTTTGACCATTGGTACAATTAATTGAGGACGAGTTGGATTTATCTCACCGCACCTGTAACACTCTGCGACAAACAAATAATGGCAAAGTCATCGACAAAGAGAGAGTGCTGGACAGGATTCTATACAGCGGATTTTACGCTATTAATGGCCATTGTAAACAAGGTCACACTCAGGACCGAGCCCTGAGGGACACCGTTCTCTTCAAGAAGAAGATCCAAAATGTCTCTTCCAATTGTGTATCGGAAGGAACGTTGATCCAAAAAGAACTGTAACAGCTGGGAAAGGTGTCCTCTAAAACCTCAGGCAAAGAGTTGTTGTAAAATGCCATGATGCCAAGTAGTATCGTAAGGTTTCTCGATGTGACAGAATATTCCGATATGTCTTCGGACGAAGGCATCTTGAATTACTGTTTCCAGAAGAAGTAAGTTGTTCAGGGTTGAATGGAACTTCCTGACACCACACAAGAATCGATTCAACAGGTTATGCCTTTCAAGATGCGGGACGAGTCGTCGGTTTATAATTCTCTCCAGAGTTTTATCCACACAGCTCGTCAAGGCGTTACTTCGATAACTACTGATGGCTGTCTCGTCCTTTCCGGGTTACGGGGATAGGCGTTGCTTCTTTTCACGAATAAGTGACTACCCTCGGACCATGATAGATTAAAGATATCCTGGGGGTATTCTTTAGATTCTAAACTGAGTGTCTTAGCATCTCATAGTGAACGGAATCCGGACAAGGAGCAGTGTCGTGGGTTGTCGCTAGAGCTGACTCAAGTTCCTACCTAGAAAAGAAAGAGTTGTAGGGTTCCCTGTTAGTGGAAAGGAAGTAAAAACAGGTGCTCTATGCTATTTCTCTTTTCCACGCGAAATCGGGATCGCAGTTTCCTGTAGATGTTAGCTCAGCAAAGTATTCAGCCATCACTGTTGCCATTTCTCTGTTGTTGGTGAGAACCTGACCCTGATAATTGAGTCCTGATATTGGGACTCGAGAATACATTCCAGATATCTTTCGGATTGACTCCCATACTTTAGTGAAATTCGTTGTTCTCTTAATGGTATATGATAACTCTTTCCAGGAGGTGGATCTGGATTCTTTGATGGATCTGCGCGCTTTTGCTCTAGCAATCCGATATGCGGCGCGGTTTTCTGGAGATGGACTACCCTTAAATTTCCGCAATGCTCGTCGCCTCGCCCGATTGGCGGACCGACATGCGTCGTTCCACCAGGGGACATGAGGTCTTCGCGGAAAAATAGATGTTTTCGGATTGGATTCTTCAGCAGCGTGATGAATCACCTGGGTCAGATGGGCGACCCTCTCTCGGACACTTCCCGTTTCTCTGAAGACAGCCAAAGTACGGTACAGTGTCCAGTTAGTCTTTCTGAGAATCCATTTCCGAGGCTTGCATTCGTGAACAATCGCACGTTTCTGCAAGGACATCCAGATAGGATGACGGTCACTACCATGAAGGTCATCATCTACCTTCCATTGAAAGATATCAGCAACTTCAGGAGAGCAAATTGACGGGTCTAAAGCAGTCCATGGCGCTGTAGCATACGCAATGTGGGTCATCTTCTTGGTGTTCATTAAACAAATCTTCAAGCTCTAAGAGACAATTCAACAGTCGGCCCCCTGGGCCCTGTCAAATTTGTCGAGAAATATGAAAGAACAAAAGAGTCCTTTTTGATCTTTTGATGAAGGAAACATGTCTGTAAAAATAAACTAGAAAAAATTTACGACAACTTGCACCCGATCTTTTTTCTCAGATGAAGTACAGTTTCGGTACAAAGCGTTGACTTTATACCCCAACATTTTGGAAAGTTTGGCCTGAAAAGTGTTTGGTTTGGAAAAATCTAAAACTGCTTCTTTAGGCACTAAAAGACACTTATTACAATTTTTGACTTTTCCATGTCAACAATTGTCAGAATGTATGAAAAATATTTTTAAAGCGGTGTTTTTGTAGTTTTTCAAAGTTTTATTTATTTCAGAAAACACGAATGTTTCAAAGGAAAATATATATTACAGCAGGAATATATGAGTCCTCTGATATTCGTCTTCAGACACAAACTAGAGTATCTATGCCACTTTCGGCCTCCAATTTATCAAATAAGTTCCTTCCAAAGAAAAATACTTTATCTTTATTAAAAATTGCGATAGTTCCACTTCGAATACATTTCGACACCGCGCAGTTCTCGAAGTACATCTTGCCAATTGTAATACCAACATTAAATAATGCAAGAAAATTGAAATAATTATGCATGTTGTACACGTCCTGTCAATAAAAAAATGACATTAAAACCATCATGATATTCATTGAGTAAGCACTTTCCATCTAAGAGCTACCTTAATAAATTCAATGATTTACGCATACATTTTTGTGGGGAAGTATCTTCTTGTCAAAATTGACACGAAGAATTAAGTTACTTGTCAATAAGTGATGAATGGTCATCAGATTAATGCAGACCTTTTTTTACTTTAAATTTAAACTTTATTGTCAAAAACACTTTATACAAATGATGGTAATAATAATAATCTTCAAGGAGAAAGAATCTGTCTACATTCCTGTATTTAGGATATAACGCTACCGTGATCATTTTATCTTACTTTTTTTCTTAACTTTTCTACTGATACATTTCTACAACTTTCCCTGCCGATACGAACTCACATAGTCTACTCTACTACTCATGAAGTCACGCCTATCAATAAAATCACATTAGGAGTCATAAAATGAAGTACAAAATATGAACAACCAACATTAAACGAATCAAGAGTAATCTTAGGGTTTCAGCAAAAACCTATTCAATAGGTACAATCAACTGATCGTCTGGTAAGTAAATTAGATGAAAACAGATAGGAAAAGATGGGTTGAAAATGAGAAAATGGAGTGCAAGACAAGGAAGAGATCATACGCATCAAATGATTTGGGGTCTGGTGATCCAAGCCACGTCAGATTGCAGGACAGCCAAGAACAGACACAGCGAGTGGCGGGGAGCTGTAATGGGCGGGGATCGCCCCAGGCGCCTCTGTCGGAAGCCGGAGCGCCGTCTGCCGGAGACAATGCGTCGCCCCAACGCGCGCGCACACAGGGGTGTGGGGGACGGATTGTCCGCTGGGGATGGAGAGACAAGCTGGGGCGCCGCGAGGGTGCGTCGAGCGCACAAACCCCTCGCCGGCACCTGTTGGTTCCCGCGCCTTCCGCAAACACGCGCCACCGTCGCGCGACTCCCGTCATCCCCGAAACGAGGACGGCCCGCCGCAGTAGTTTGCTCCACACCCACACCAACCCCCAAAGTATAAGTCCCTTGCCACTATCATTCTGTCAATGGCAACCTCCAATCAATTCACAAATCACCAAGCATATATTTCTTCCGTGTAGCTACAAATGGACAAGATATGCGATAAATTTCGGCCAGGTGAAAATGGCGAAACGCCGAGAATCGAACCCGAAACTTCTGCATCTATCGCAGAGGTATTAACCACACCACTGCCTTTTCGCCTTCCAAAACTCTACATCATTTCCACCGAGACCTAAGAATGGAAGACCTGAGACACAACCCAGGCAACACACTACTGTAAAAGTTAACACCGCTGCGATAAAGGAGACCTGGGTAGGATTCCCGGTTCGTCGTCACTTTCCCCTGGCGGAAAGTTATCACACTTTACCATGTTCGGACCACATTAGGTATATCGAATGGACGTCGGTAAATAAGAGTTATGTCACCTGAGGAGCAAGGGACACAAGAGGATGGATCCTACGGGATCCGTATGGATGCTACTCCCACATCCATACATCCTCCTGGACTGTGACGGATCCAAGATAGTTACCACGAAGAGGGGTGAACTAGCTCCCTAGAATAATTGACCGGTGCTCTGTAAAATACTCACTAAAATAAAAGCACTCTAGTGTCTGTTAAAAAAAGAAAGACGTCAAAAAGGTTTATTAAATGTAATATATAGACATTAAATATTTGGTTTAAGCCTGAGGCAGATGCTGTTGCCACCTTCGCCCCTTCCTCCCGCCACTGGTTCTGAAATATCCAAGAATAGAAATATTGGAGACCTTACATGTCCAAGGACTATATTTCACCAGTGTGGTGAAAATACGACAGTAATTGACTAGCTCTGAATCACGAACTCAATTATTCAGCCATCGCCATCGTAACAGAATTTTCTTTCCAATATTTCTTCATTACATTTTCAATTCTTGGTATCCAGAACACAATGCATTATGAACGCCCTCCCTACTTTGAGTCTTCACTAAGTATTCCAGTAATAACGATATGTGTGAAATACTATATAAAATTGAATGCAATAACAAGACATCGAAAATAAAATAATTATGTTGAAGAGGAATGAAAACAGATTTTTCGATACCGCACTTAAACGCCGACGCTAAAAACTGCACCCGGTTCCGCCTCTAACACGCAGGCTGAGAGTGGCTGACGAACACGCGCGTGGTGCCAAACTTAGCAGGAAGTGTTTACGCGTCGAGTACAAGGCGTGCGTTGTGGGTGGGGTGCATGCGTGCCTCCGTCTGGACGCCTACTCTCATGCTGCAGCCCTCCCACGCGAATCTTACACGAACTCCTTCCTGTTACCTCTGAGGTATCAATTACGCGGCGATGTACATGTACGTTGGAGTAAACAAGCTGCACAAATACTGTGATTAAGCGGTGGGGAGTTGACATAGAAATTTGTGTTACTGGTCAGAACCACGGTGGTCCTCGCACCTCCTGATGGTTGGCAAGAAAAATTTCGGCATTGATAGCATTATTTGTATCGTCTGTTGAAAAAGCTAGTTCGCAACAACCAAAATGTTAGACTTCAATTTTAATCATATTTGAAACGGTAAATAAACATTACACAAAATGGAAAATTTAAGTCCTATTTTTAAAAAATTGGCAGAGACGAGAAGGTGGAATGCAAATGTGGAATGGGAGAGGAGACAGCGGGCCATGTGTTTTGGAATTGCTAACTATATGATAAGGAAAGAGCGGAATATACTCGCATAAGGTATATGAAGGAGACAGGAATATGGAATGGAAAATATAACAAAGAATTATAAACAACAAGGAAAAGTATGAGAAATATAAGGAATATGTTACGCAAATAGGAATGATCAAGGACATAATAAATAAGGAAGATTGAAGAAAGAGAGAACAAAACGTTACACAGCCAAAGGTGAGACTTACAAACATGAGGACAAACAGGACTTGTCATATGATAATGGATGGGATGTGTAAGAAGATGAATAAGAGGAAACCAGGAGTTGAAGAAACCATGCAATTACTTTGTTGAAGGTAAGGTGGTCAAAGGTCAATGACCAAGATAAATAATGAAAATAGTAAAAAAAAGTAACAACCAAAGATATCTCTGATGTAACTGATGTCCAATTAGGTTATGATCCATCTATTACCTCTTAAGATCTCTTAATATTTTGTTGGATCAATTGAATAATTATGTTTTATTACGTTTCAAAGGTGCACGTAACTTGACATTTGTCACTATTATTTGACCAATGTATTTATCTATTTTCAAATCACTCAGTGGTCAGTGGATTTTAAAACGCTGAATTTAGTGGTCCGTGAGATCAAAAGAGTTGGCGACAGCTAGACTAGATAGTACGAATATGTGATGCATATTCCCCTCACCCGTTTCCCACAATTTAGCAAACCGATTTACCTTACTTAACACTGAATCAATAAAATAAGCTAAGACAGTATTCATCTCTAAATTAGAGACACGGATTAATCCTCAGAAATTCTTCATAAGCAACGCAAAATAAATAACAATTTGTGATTATATACAGGAGTCTGTGTGGTACAGAGGAGAGATCATGTGAAGCACACACCACGCTATCCTGATAACAGGAACAGTAACGCAATTGTCAATCTAGGAAAAGTAAACAATAATGACAGACAAGTGATTTGACACACAAGTAATGATACAAGATGTTTATATTGAAATAAGCTATAAACGTGCGAGATACCTCATGTAAGTTTCAATGCTAATAGTGATACGTATTCAAAACATATTTTGCTTTTAAACTATCTCAACAAAAAGCACTTGAAGATATAAATTATCCTAGTTTATTATATCAGGAAAAACCAGTATCAGGTAAAACATGAAATGGTTCGCTTTGGAGTTACAAACAACCTCCCTTTTTTAAATGGAGTTTTAGGGTTTGCCAACATCCAGTCACTGATTCCCAAAGTGATCTATATCTACCCCCAAGGTTGACTGCTACCTGCAAGGGGTCCATATCAGTGTGTGTCATACCTGTTATATATCATACCTGGTCCATATCAATGTATGCGTATGTCATACCTGTTACTTATCCAGTATTATGAAATACCGCGAGAAAGTTTTTAATTGCTTTTCCATCTTCGTACCTGGTGAAAAGAGGTTTCAGCGCGTTGGCCAATCTACTAAGAAAATAATGAAATAGACTGGACATAATAATAATAAATTTATTGTCAAAAAAGCAGTACAAACTGCGTATGACCACACGGAGGACAATAAACTAATTTACTCTCTGGAAGAAATCAAAGGGACCATCCCATCAATTCCGATCAATGGCCCTAAGGCAGAGGCGGATTCAAAAATTTCAGCAAAAATTCCTAGATAAGATGAAAAGTTAGCTGCGAGTTATAATACTAATAGAATGTCAATATGTTTGTAATTTAACGCAAAAAATTTAGTTTACATTTACAAATTATTATCGAACTATAGATTATTCTGAGAATAGTGTTCAAAAATCATAAGAATTGAAATAACACTAAATTCACGATTTATTATTACAATACACATGCCCCTAGACAAAGCCTAGAGAACCTGTATAAGAAATTCGCCTCTACCCGAAGGAAAACCGGAACCAAATCCGGGCCAGGATGGGGCTACAGAGTTAATGTACACAACCGTGCAAAAGTTGAGTACACATGCACATTGACCGAGGAGATTTGAGATTAAACTTAACTAAATTGATGCCAAATGTCGAAAATTTGTTGTTGAAGCATCAGGTTCATCCCTCCCAGTAAAAGCACTTTTTTGTGCATAGTTATTTAATGCAATAAGTACTAAAAAAAGTTTGAAGTTGATGAATTTGCCAAATTTCAATATTAGATAAGCAGGGGGTCTACCCCAAACCGAAAAACATGGCAAGTGGTCCACGAAACAAAACAGTTTGGGAACTTCTAATCTAGGTCATTAGAGCACTTCTAAAAAATATATTATAAAATACGTAAATATATTCGAAAAAATAATGCTTATCTCATAGTTATTCTTTCGGATTTTCCAGCTCAAATACAAGGAGACTAATCGACAAAAACTTGAATAAACTCTTTGTACTCTGTAACGAAACCTATGTCGTTAATGGTATTACTAAAGAAAAGCCACGAATTACTAAAGATAATTACTTCGGTAATTTTACCCGTTTTTATCCAGCTTAAATTGACGTATTTTTTGAGGGTTGGGACGGTGGATCCTTCCGTACATTCATTCTCTGCACAGAAAATTTTTCTATCCATTTTCCGAGAAAAACATCCAGAAATCCATGCAGCATCATGGCGATGCATCCGAAGAGTTCGTTCCACGAGTGGTTTTATGTATAAGCCACGACGCCGATGAGGTAACGACATACTACATTCAAGGAATGAAAAACTTGGCGAGAGAACGCGACTAAGCGATGCCGTGCCAATAGTGGTTGGCAAGCAGACGCTTCGGCTACGACGGAGCACTCTATGGGCCACACGCAGAAGCTACGCTCAGCGGCACGCGCAGCCACAGGACGTCCGGTGGGAGGGAGGAGAAAATAAAACGAGGCGGACGACACACAAAAGAGAAATTGCAGATAATGGGCGCGTGGGAGAGGGAACACAGATTCCAAAGGAGACAATCCAAAGAAAGGAAGTAGCGTAGATTCAAACAGAACCGAACGAGATGAACTTGCATAAATAAAAGAACAATAGGGAAATGAAATGGGTAATCGAAGAGCATGGGAATATAAAACTCATTTCAACATCACACGAAAAATACACGCACTTTGAGTTAGCGGTTTGATATATTTGATTTATTTTATTGAATTAAAGGAATTTGTAGAATAGCGCATGCACGTCGTACCAGTTGATTCCAAAAAATCCGCGCTCTTACTTCACTCACCCATTTCATTTAATGACTCCAAACAATCATTCTTTTTATATCAAAGTTAAAATTAAATGGTTTGGATCAGGAACGTAACGAGGGAGGGACAGAGCATGGAGGGGTCTAGAGCCGTATCGAAATTCTTTGTAAGTTCTCATAAAGATTTCTTTAACTGTCTAAAACGTTGTTAATGAAACAACTCATAATATATAAGGTCATAGAACGTAGGAGTTAATATTAACAAATCTTAAGGTCAGAAAGTTGGGACACACTCCGAAACATATTTATCAACACCGGTTTGGATTAAAGTCCGAAACTAAAGATCACTTCGCTATTCCACAATGGAGTATTAAACGTAATTGATGAGGTACGACGTAGACGGACACTAAAAACACCGATGTCACACATTTTTGGGTGCATATTTTAACTACAAAAGGCGAATAGTTTACGGCGAAGGATATAATATCCTAGTAAATCATTACGTAGCAGCCATCTGTTTCGCGCGGTTGGCATGCCTGATGTAAGAAAAAGCAGGAGTATAATAAGAACAGTAGTATAGTAGTGCAGATCGGCAGAAGACGAAAATAAAATAAACATAAGTTGGAGATACTAACAGAGCGGTCCCAAGGACACAAGAGACGCACGCGGCAGCTCAGGAGCCGTAGCGGAAGCAGTGCCACAGGCAACGGAAGTCGCACCAAGCACTCGCGGAGACGGCGAGAGTGGAATCTATGGACGGGAAGGAAGGGGAGTGTGACCAAAGCGGGTAGATGAAGGGGAGGGGGGAACACGCCGCCGCGGGCGGAAGGAGAGGAGAGGAGGAGGGGCGTCGGGCAGTGGGGGAGGCGGTGAAGGAGCCGGCAGGAATGCGTCAGGTTCAAGGCCGGCATCAGTGACGGGGAAAAGGAGGAAAGGAGGGGATACCGCGGAGGTGGGGGAGAAGGAGGAGGAGGCGATGACGGCGTCGCTGTGACTGCAGAGAAGCGGACGCGGGTTCCCCACGCGGCGGCAGTGAACGAACAATACGAGGAGCTCGTATCGTAGACTTCAGCAACTCTCATTCGCGAACTACAAGTACAGCCGACGGAACGTACTACGTAAATCCAGGGACAGTACATTAAAATTTGACATTCATTAATTTAAAATCTATATTTGTCACAGTATTTTTTAAAATCAATTTAATCCGATGTTCTATCATTCCGTAATTCAATTCAGCAGAAGACCACGATCCAATTTCCAACGATGAACTACAACTGTTTTACGAAACCAGAAGTTAAGAAAGGTCAACTAAATACAAAACATCAGACCGTAGCTCAATCAAAAAGAGATTTGTAACGCCCATTATCAAGACATAAATGCCGCTTAAGCGTCTAGCAATTCTACATACTGAGACACTAAGTTAAAGATGAACAAATTTATGACCATATAGTCTAGATTATTCAATTCTTTAATCTAATACCAGGAAGCATCACACAGTAATTTTGAAACAAGAATTTCACAACTTAGCATTGGCAATTAAAGAATTTGACAAACCACAATTGACAGTGTATGCAAATTTCAGTTTGTATTGATTCGAAGAATTTCCAGATACAATGGATTGCTATCATTTAAAATACAGTCATCTTCTCATAAAATAGTTTTTCCGAGAAACTTACACAAAGAGATGCAATATACGTTTTCACTCTTTATCTTTAAATGCCACATTCTCCGTCAAAATCAACCCAATCATACGGAGAGAAAAAACGGCATTAAAATTATCAATTGACATCTAGGTTTTTTACATTTCAAACGCTCACAATGCTTCCTTTCTTCATCGTAAAGAAACAATAAAATTCCCAAGAATAAGAAACAATGACAGTATGAATCAGATTTCCGCTCATCAAACTCTCGAAATACAAAAATGGAAGAAGAAAAAACTGTTCCATTATTCAACGACTATCATTCCCGCCTGACGGATAAAACAAGAAACGGAGCATTCGTCAGTTGAGATAGCTGACACTGGAGAAGAATGAGGAGAGCTATAAAGAACGAAGTTCACAGAAGCGAGAAAGAGAATCGGTGGCTTCTGATGGCGCAACGCAATCCCACGCCCACCGTGGGTACGAAGTGCAATGAAGCCTCCGTTACAGCAACCCCGGTCATTGACTGCGGAGCTTCTGCTAACACAAGGGGCTCACACACTGCTTTTAATCCCTTACAGCAGAGCAGTCTAAACGTTACCAAAAAAGAGGGAAATTCACCTGAAGAGGACAAATACCCAAAAAGAATTATGGGTTATCGAATCAGCGTCATCAATTCACACATGTGTGATACCAAAACATTCTTACCAGGAAAATTTAATTCCTTTTTTTTAGTCACAAGTTTACTTTTCCAGAATACTTGTATATGAAACGTATTGAAATCCCCAAAATAGTGTCTAATAGTATATTTAATAGTAGTAAACACTAATTTTTTTAGTAAACACTAAATTCAGAAAAATACGTAATACAAGCCATTAGGAAAAGATGCATAAATTCAGTTTCAAACAATTTCAACACGTCGAATGATCGCACTTTCAGAAGCAATGGTTATAAATGGTCGACGTTCACAAAGACTTCTTGATTTCAGTCACAACGAAACAGAAATGTTTAGCAGTGTAATACCTCACACACAATTCTTTTACGCTAAATCTAGTAAATTTTTTTGTCTTTGTCGTAATAATTAAAACGAATGTCTAATCTACTAGTTCAATAAGAACAGGGAGATTTTTACTGCTCTCTATACTACCTACTTTGTTGGGTAAAACAAAATCTATTAAAACGTTAATTAGAGTTTAACAGACAAGGACTGCTGCTCGACATGATTCTAATTTTCAACTTCATGGGAAAGTTGATCAATGTCACTGTAAAGATAATTTCCATCCTTTTAATCACAGTCACCCGTCCTCTTTCATTCAATCCCTCACCACTTAAAATTCGCCCCATCATAACACATTAAGGGACTTTTCGTCAATGTATTACAGTTGGTAGTAAGTAGCAAATTTTGATTATCAATAATGTCCTATTAATCATAGCCGATTTATTGAATTTTTTTGTTCTTCCTCATGTTCCTGCTACACAAGCGGTCACCCCATGAGAAACTATTTCTACGACGTCACGTATCATTCCTAATTAAACGCCATTGCAAGGTTGACCTTTGATTAAAAATTCGAAATGTCAACTCTAGCGCACGAATGAGATTTAGTCTCGGGTTTATCGAAACTTAAATAGCTCGAAAATGAGGTGAGTCAGGACTAGGTCACCAAGAATAACTAAAAAAAGGTTAAATCTGATCTAAATTACTAAACAAAAAGTAAAGACAGGTCAAAATCTAGAAAAGAGGATCACAGATCTTGCACTACTTATTACGCATATCTATCATATATTACACATACGCATAACAACACCTAACATATAACATGGAGAAAATACCAAATAGAACAGTTTCAATAGTTTTAATAAAATTAAATTAACACACTATAAATAGTACAATACATTTTCTTGAGACACGCAGATAAAACAAACTAAATAAAAAAACTTTACTAATTTGAAAAAAATTAATTCCCGATTTCAACGTTGCAACACGGTCCTTTGCAGCGATTCAAATTATATGAAAATATGATATACATTTTCAACTGTAGAATTAGTGAGATGAAAATAATAAGACACTGAGTAAATTTAAGATATATTACCTCTAAGGAGAGTAATTGAAATGATTATTTCACTTTTACATAAAAGAAATATTATCGATCGCGATGTAAGCTGATGTAATGGCCTGCACTTAGCAGATACGTTCGAAGACAATCCGAAGGAACTTGCAATTCCTGTCATTTATAATATTTAACACAAAAAAGACGCAAAGGAAGTATTTTCAGTTGCCGCGTGAATATGAACCCTACTCAATTGAAATTCCCCGTATGTTGCCTGCCTTCGGTTGTATGCGGGCAGAGCTATAAACTATCGTATTGTGAGACTGCAGCGTGCACCCTACGCACTCCGTTCAACGGTACATTCTCGTACCCACCCACATCCACTTCTACCTTCGCACGTATGATCTCATCTGTCTTTCTCATACACGATTTCTACGCCCATATACCACTTAGATTTGTTTCACAGCTCCTCACAAATGCTGACCAATACTGTAAATACAAAGTTCAATACGGCAATTAGAGGGATACAATAATGTGATCAAATTATAGAATTTATGCTAATACTCGTTTTATCAAACTTCAAATGCTAATTAAAGGTTCAAACTCTAATTACCAACGACAAATTTACCCGGCCTCAGATCGGTATGCACTAAAAATCGAAAAACATTCACTAAAAAATTCACAATATGCACTTAACATAAGTGCCACAAAAGTCCAATTAAAAAAAATCCCAATTAAATGTACAAAAAATTAGAAATATGCACTTATAAACCAGTTACATTTGTATCTATTAATCAATAACTTACTGCAAGCAGAAATCGAGTAAATGGAGTAATACCAATGAGCTCGTCTAGACAGTATAAGCAACATTTAAATAATAAAACTTGTTAATTCTAATTACAGTTATTTAACCCAAAAATTGTACAGTTCAAACAAAATATCTTGAAAAATCTGCATTTATATGCACACAAAAATCTTCAAAAACATGCATTTATTAATGCACTATTAAATGTAAATGATCGCATGAGATTAAAAAAGCCAGTATCAATTCTCCGAAGTCATGGAATTCAAAATCGAATAAAAATGTGTAATTAATGTAAATAAATAGGAAAACCAAAAGCAGCGAGAAATAATGTACTATACACAGTATAAGACCTAGAGCACTTCTACACAGACGTGCATAAACCGAGTGGTTTTACTCGTCAGGTCTTAGTCGCGTGTCTTTCTTTGACATCAAGATACTTCAAGAGTGGTTTCTCCAATATGCACGGTCACCTACTGAGTAAATAATTAGGTATGTACCTTATAATTTCCAATACAATAACTGTTCACCAAGAACCGAAGAATGAAGTTGTGGTAGTACATAATGATACAACTAAACACATTTTCTTATCAACCACATATATTTAGACGGCATAACGCATCTCCTCGTTTAAAAATATCAACATTTATACGAACTAAATAGAATGTTATGCATTGGGCGCATTATTGTAACCGTGGCGTGGAATTGTGGCATTCAGTAAGGATCGTTTCACACTAAGCGATCAGTCTCGGGGACATGTTGCTGAGTCGTTTCACTCTTGGAGACTGGTCTCCAAGACACAAAGCTGATATTGTGCGTATTTCGATGTCTTTACGTCGCATTGGGAATTTGAATTAGCGTGTCGGCACCGGGGCAATGGGGAACCGATCACAACGCCTGATCTGGAGGAACTTAGATAATGCTTCAGCCGACAGATAACATGACTCGTATTTCGCAAACACCGCTTGCCTCATTTCATTTTTCCCTGGAGATACGTCGCTCTAGCGGACGTCTCGAGAGACCGATGTCGGAGACAGAGGACAAGTAACCGTGAAAAAGCATTCAGGGAGTCTCCATTTAATATCATAGTGAAAGAAGCAACGTGTCCTCGAGGCGTGTCTCCGAGACCAGTCGCCACCTAGTGTGATAAGGGTCTAGAGTGAGGTTTCCCGTGACTTCTTCCCCCGACTACTGCGCAGCTAATGAACTTGTTTTAGTATCCCTTTGGAACAATCGCGCAGGAACTATTCTCTCTATTTTCGTCATTTTGATTTAGAAGTTGCAGAGGTAGATTACAAAGATGCACTAACGGCAAAGTTCTCGTCACCTGTATGGTAGTCAACGAAATCGTAGATAGTAATTACACGTACACGAGTAGTAAAAAATAGGGAAAAAGCCTTTATTTTTCGGAAGAAATACACTCATATATAGGTCATTCCATGTCAACTGAAACCATGGATGTTGCTATATACTTTTTTCCTACATTTTATTTTTTAGTCATATTTCGTAAGTGCGGCATAACCTATTTTAGTCAAATACAGGCGTTCGGGTCTTTCGCAATATCTCTGGAACGAATAAGTCTGGACAATTCGTTTTGAGAACATTAAGTTAAACATAAGCTTCATTTCATTCAGTTAAATTTCGTATCATTTTTTCATTAGACATTAAACTCTGAATTTTAGCAAGACGCGCGAAAAAATTCCAATCTTTAGAATTTTTTATCTGATAAGGAAATCTACAAGTTAATTTTTTCTCACTTATTGACATGCCTATAGAGAGTTTATTACAAAATTTTAAAGGAAAGTGACAATACTTCAAAAGTCATCATGTTTAAAAAACGGTGTTTTGTTGTTAAATGCCTCAGATGGGAAAGTTTCTAAAATCTGAAAATAGAAGGGAGTATAGTCCTTTGGGATGTGAACAAGCAGTAAGAATTTCATGACCGATAATGAACTGTTCTATGAATGAAAGTTAATTGAACATGACGGAAAATCATAACAAAGTATGTATGAACTGTTGACACCTTGCGGATGAAAACATGTAGACAAATAATAATAAAACAGTAAAATAGTTATTTATATCAACATGTTCATAAAATACTGTAATATAATATTTTATTAGTAAAATTTAGTCCCAGAAGCATATTTATCTTTTTTAAAACTATGGGACAGATAAGTTTCTCGGAGGAATACGAGACAAAATGGTTGTGAGAGTTGTGATGTTAAGATCTGAGCACCTTATGAGTTCTGTTCTTGCCTGTCTTGAACTGGATATAAAGTCAAGTGTTTTCCTCGTTCAATCGGCTTAAATTAAATACATCAATTTAATTGGTAAAAAGTTATATTTAGATATATTATATTTGAAACCAGTACTGATCTTGTTTCGGCCGAGCCGAAGTTTTGGCTGATTTTTTGCCCGAAACAGCGGTCGAAGCTAGTTTTTTTTTTGCTAAAACTGGTCGAAACCGAAATTTCGGTCGATCTACTACTTTATTCCTCTTTAATACGACCGAGATTTCCACGGAAATCGCTAAAACTGCGCAGAGTATGTTTCCTACCTCTCGCATTCACCCCTCCATATCCTCATCCCTCCGCGAGCATTTCCAGCCATGTCACGACCGCAGAGTGCCCTAATTCACTTAGGACAATTCTCGCAGTGCGAATCAGAAGCCGCATTTCCGCTCGCCCCCACCCTCCGCCACTCCACGCAGATGTGGACGCGCCCGCAAACAATCGCTGCACTGCACTAAACACACAAGATTCGGAACGAAAAAATAAAAAGCTGAGGGTAGAGAAGGAGACTTGATTCGCTATAACAGGTGTGGTAATACAACTCAGTGTTGATTAGACGAAAACAGCTTAAATTTTCAGCGACTTTAAGAGCAAAGTAAGTGTGAAGTTAATTAAGTTAGAGGTCATTTTATTTAACTCTTCATTAAAAATAACATAGAATTAAAAAAGCAAATATGAATTTATGACCCCTTCAATACATAGCGTTGCAGGAAAATGAACATGCAATGTTCTAAACTCAAAACACCAGTATCTTTGAATTATGTTTAAATTACAACACTGTAGCACGATATTTAAAGGGGTTGGCCGAATAGAGTAACTTCGAATTTTGTCAGTACACCAATCATTTCCGCAACAACCAGTAAATAGGTGTAAGAGGAAGGATATTATTGCATGGACTCCTCAGTCATTGAGGCCAATTAAAAATAATTTTCTGGTTGTAGTAACAGGGAGCGAAAATACTTAAAGAGAGGGAGGCGGTACCGAAGTCATGATCAGCCCCCTTAACAGACATCCGATTAACATTCCCACATTATTGCAAGCAATAAAACATGGCAAGTCTTTCAGCCACCGCTTGCCAAAGGACCCAGCACTGAGCAAAGGGCCCATGTGGCCGAAAAGACCTTTTTACATCAATAAATGCATCAAATGACACAATGACAAAAATTTGTATTGCTTGTAATTAACGATCTGTCTACATAAGACCAATTCCCACATTATTTTAGTGTACGATACTTCTGGCTCTCCTTTTCTTCTCCTACTGCTTCTTCTTGACTAAATGTGATTTCATTTTTCAACCTCGGATATTCAAACAAGTTTATTATGCAGAAAAGTGCTTTTTGACTATTTTAAAACAACTTTTGCCTAAACCAGGTACTTAATGAGAATTAATGTAAGATATTTTGGAACTACAAAAATTTCGAATGATAAATTCATTATGAACTATTTGAAATGCCGAATCATGAGCTTTCCTTGCCAAAATCTAAAGATGTGTTAATTTTATTCCTTATCGGCAATTCGGTCACCTAATTGAGGTGCATTAAGCCGTCTGTTTTTGACGGACACGATTAGAACGGCAACTTAAATTCCGAGGACTCTTCACAACGAAGATAATACTCCACGATTCTTCATTCTGGAAGAAAGAAGGTTTGTTTCCACAGCTTCCGTCCCTTCGTCTATCTTGAATCACTATGATGACAGGTCGGTCTCCGCGTTCCTCTCCAGACGAGAAGGCTCCTTCATTAGCATGAGCAGCGGCTGCCGTCAACGCCTCGCACAAAAGCACGTCCAAACGACGCCAATTTATCGCAGAAGTAAGAATGAACTGTCCATAAACCCACCGAAAACACTCTTGACAGCGTTAATCAAGGTGTCGCAAATTTAAAATAAATGACAGGGAAAACGACGGCCCGAAACGGACCTTCTCCGTTTCAAGGAAAAACTGACACAATAAACGAACAGGCTCAGTTCCCATTATGCATTCTCTTCGTGGAGCTCGAAAGCCCAACCAACAAAATGCAGATTGAATTGTTCGAACAGTCAATAAACTTCATACCAAACCGTATTACAACGTTTATTTTTATTCCGTATCGGTATATATGACGAGCGACAGTTACAACGGAATTTTAATGAGACATTCATTAAACATTATCAATGTATGAACATTGCAGCGACTTATGTAACATGTTATGTATTATAGGAGCTTTGACATTGCAGCAACTTACGTAACACAGGATAACCATACCTTAATACCCGTGACAAGGGAGTAATTCATGATACTCAGTGATATTAACTTTGTACAGCACAAACTGTCCAACTAACCCTCGATCGAAAAAACGATTGGTACAGTTATATTAGGATGATGAGGAAAAATCGCTGACATTGTTTCGTTGACAATAATAAATAAAACAAACAAAAACCTCTTTTGTGAAATGAGTGACACATCGAATAAAATTACTTCAAAGCTCATTACGTTCGCCGAACAACGAACAAAGGGTGGGGTAACAAAGGTGATGGGTGTTGATACATAAGAACACAAATGGAAACTAGGTATTTTTCTTTTATGCCGACTGCATTAGTACGATGAAATTTCAAACGAAGTAACCACGCCTCGAGGTGCTGTCGTGTTCAGGAAACACAGACTATTATTAATTTACTTACCAAGTCGTTTTTTCTTACTTTCATGTGTTGTGGGCAGATATTACATATAGCATATGTCCCACTGTATACAACACAAATAGTATATGACCGATGAAGGAATTTGGTAATGAACTCATCATTGAGTTGCTCACGGGAATAAACACGATTCCTGATACTGGATTTAAAGTCAGCATACGTAGAATTAATCTGCAACTACAAGCACACTCAACGATAAGTAACTTGTTTTGAAAGCATTATCGCTCGCAGCGTTACAAGGACGACAAAGAACTGAACTACACAAAAAAGGCAATACGCTCAGAAAAGGGGGAACGTAAACCTCCAAATCTTAAAACAACGACTAAGCGAATAGGTGTAAACATACCGCACGATTTTATTGTTCCCACAATTCGTGCTATGAATTCTCCTCATCGTGGAATTAAAACACAGAAACACTTCCAAAAGCGTCGCTTATGGAAGACAATGGTGATACTATAACGAATTCCCCTTCCGAGTCATAACATATCATCTATTGGACAATTCTACGCATGCTTCACACAGTTGATTACGTAATTCCTACGATACACGAAGTCACGTGAGCAAGATGACACACAGGCGTGACTTTACAAAGGAAGAATTTACAGACGGCGCTCGCAACTAGAAAGACAAAAGGACCAGAACTAATACATGTACATGATTCAAAACTTTCTTCCCAGTACCGGCACCTGGAGGAAGTTAATACATGGACGTTGCGTCAGGCGCAAATATGAATCGTCAGGGTTCGGTACTCTGCGGAAACAAAACATGAACACGCTATCATCAATCGATACCAAAGCCCATTGGAAAGGTGAGATCGAACCTTGAAATTATGCCGTCTTTACTGTAACTCGTTATCAAGCGTTATATTCATGAGGTATATTTAAGATAGCCTCTAGCCGTTCAACCCCTCATTTCTCCTCGTAGACAAGCGGAATTGTAGCTTGCAAACATGACCTTCCCATTACAGTGTGAATACGATTTTCCTAAGCGTAAGGGAAATGCTCTGCAGAGTAAAAAAAGGGGAAACCATGCATTCATATATCAAACTAAGAAGCCTACGATTTCTATATCTGAAGGTAATGAAAATTATCATTGACGTACTCATATCTTCGGATATACTTCAACAGAAGCAGAGAGTAGCAGCACCAAACACGACGCGAGTATTACTAAATCTAAAACTACATTTTTACTTTCATCTTCTTGGACATTATCCATCGTCTTTACCTGTTTATATTCTCACAAGAGGTGTATTTCCGTTTTGCAACGTTACGGACGTTCTGTCAACGTCCGTCTTCAGGCGTCCGGCAGCACCAGTATTCGAACAAGGGTACCTTGGTTCTTAAGTCCGTAACGTCGCAAAACGGAAATACACCTATTGTGAGGATATAAACAGGTAAAGACGATGGATAATGTCCAAGAAGATTGTAATAAAAATGATTATATAACATCGTCAAGAATTTCATACAGAGAAGAACTAAAACTACAGTTATGACATTAACTCGGTAAATTTCATGATATGTCCGCCAAGGGTTTGTATTAGTTGGATAAGAGAAATCCACAGTCACATAAGCTAGAAACCCAATGTAATTCGACTAATGTAAACAGTCAACTACAGGTGACTTCCCAACCAACTTAGAGCGAGATATAGTATTCTGGAGAGTGTGGTAAATATAATCATACATATAATTCGAAGGGATAGCACGTGATATAAATTATCTTCCATTTCAGAAATAATCCCACATGCAAGAAGGAGTCTTACACACCCTAAAGATCCTAAATGAAAAGTAATTAGCTAAATATCGAAAGAACAGAGTACGAAATACAAATACTTCAACAATACTGAAAGTACCACTTCTGGTTTCTAAAACGGAAAATTTTGAAAATATGCATAGAAGCATTTCGATTAGTCAATTAATGCTGCGTACAGATTATTAAACAGCATTTCTTACATCGCACCATTTTCGAGAGACAGCAAAAATTTATTACGCAATTTGTAGGCGCCAATTTTAGATCAGCCTTTAAGGCAATTGCAAAGTGGTGGATTCATTCAATCTGTACTTTAATGTTTAGATATGATTTTCAGGAGTGTACTATATAACGTTGTGAGGATAATTATATTTAAAACAGATTGATCTTTTAAATACGTAATCGCGTTCGATAATTATAATATATTATGACTTCTTATCTGGAAGTGATTCTGACATATTATATATATATATATATATATATATATATATATATATATATATATATATATATATATATATATATAT
>NNCF01128424.1:99508-127485 GCA_002313205.1 Laupala kohalensis
TCTTTTGTTATGAATTATAATTGGAATTACAATTGAGTGGATTCCACTCCAATTTTGTTTATCTACCTCACGCTCACTTCCTAACACCTGTCACAATTTTTAAGAATGCAAATACCATTTCAAAATTCGTTGTCACATTTTGTAACGAGAAAACAAAAACAGAGTATCAGATTAGCTCCACACGTTACAAATTTTCAAAATTAATAAACAACATACGAAAATAAATGAAACGGTAAACAATAGAAAAATCGAAGAGCTTTGCGAAAGCAGGTATATTCTAGTAGCTATCTAATTTGAAATATAAAAACAAAATTCGAGTCATGTTCTATAACTAAAATTCCTGTACCTCGTTTCAAATTCACCCAAGTGCTGCCCACCCCGAGTGCAGAAGCAAGAACGTATCCAGCGGGTGTTCGGGGGTTTCCCTAACAAATTATACAGAAAAATTAAACATTCCTGTTGGTAATTAATAGAAAGGACTATTGATTTTTTGAATGAGTCAATGACCAAGTTGGCAAGTAGTTTATAGTAAGAAAAATGTACATAAAAATATAATAGGAGTATTTGTAAAGGATTTTTTCCTTCACCTCTCCCTTAAGCAAAGCCTTACCTACGACCCTCGAATAAGAAATCATTCCTATTAGAGCTGCAAGATGTATAGTGGTGGTGACAAAAGAGGTGTCGATCGTCAGTCACCCCGACGCGGCCCCATCACGCAGGGAAGAAGGGGCAGGTCGAGCAAGTGGGTGCGGGATAATAGCCAACGGAGGCGAGGTGTGGGCGGCAGCCTTGCCAAGGCCTGCCCGCTCGCTCTCTCACCGCTGTGCCACGGCCAGCCAGCCACGGGACTCGACGCCGCAGCTCTCGCCTGGAGCATACGCGCGGTCCAAGGACGCGCTATCGCGGAGTCGCCTCCTCCGCCGCCGACGTCGGTTCAGGGAAGTTCGCTCAGTGACTCATGTAAACAAATGTAGTTGCATCCCGCACATTCGTCACACGCACGTGTAATGTTTATGTGCTCTCTGAACTCGTCGAGTGAAACACGAGGGTCGTAACGATTTCGCTTGCAAATCATTTTGACAGCAGAGCTTACTTCGGAGCGCACTCCATGCAAAACATTCCGTCAGGTTAATACGGACCTTAAAGGAGACTACGATTTATATCGAATAATAAATATTTCAGTCCTCTACGTCTGATTAGGTTCTTCCATCATTAACGATATTAACTTCCCTTGTAGATTATTTTAACAAAATAAATTTTCTTTACGACATACAAACCACGAACAGATACTAGAACGTATAAACCATTCAGATATTAAAACTTATCAAAAAGAAGTCTGATGTACGAGCAAAGAAAAGTAAGTAGAGTCAAATTCTTCCCACCAACGGACTCTTTCGGTTATCTTGGCGAGCATCACGATCTGACTATGTCTCTCATATTCGATTCATAGCAGGTATAAAGGCGTATGGGAGTCGGTCTGGACACAAGGCACGAATAAAAACAACCCTCGACCTTACCGGGACGCTCCCAGGACGCTCAGAGTTTCGTAGTTTAAACACAGAATCATGTTTATTACATTTTTTTTAAAGTAATGACAAATGTCGTAAGTGAAACCGGGACGTTCCCAGTGCGCCCTCCTTTCTCGGTGCCCTCACCCCCCCCCCAAGAAAACAACAAAGAAGAATCAATTTCATTTAATCCGTAAAAAAGGGTAATGAGAAAAGGAAGGTAGATCAATCAACGGGGTAAAATGGGCATGCACGCTTCTGAAGTTGATTCCGCAAATGTAGTGTATTTAGGTGCAATCCCGAAGTTTCCCAAAAATTTCGTCTAATTTCAAACAATGAAGCATTGAAAAATATTTGGAACTAAAACCAATCGTAGACACCGCTATTTCTTATCTTCATCTAATTTAACAATTTTTTTTTCTTTTGTGTTTGAGTGTGTGTGGGGGGAGAGGTAGTGTTCTTCATGCATCTCGTCACCGCCTCTTGACGGTCCCAGTCCACCCGAGGGAAAATTGGTATGTCCAGAATCCATGTTTTCTCACGAGATCCTCCTTCGTTGGTACACAGAGGCAGGACCCGCCTGCTAATCCGCGCTATCTCCGTGACGCGCGCAACTGCGGCTGGAGTCGCGCCGGCGCGGCGCACTCTGATGTCACGAACGCAACGCGTGCGCCAATGGGCGGAGCGTGAATGTTGACACGCGTGCGCTTCTCAGCCGCAGAGCGAATGAGACTTCTGGATGCACTCTGTTCTTACGTACACGTTCCTTCCTGTTTTTATCCAGATAAAATTAACTTCATGGTAATTTCTCCAGGCAAGTAAAAGAACGGAAACAATAGGGGCAATGAAGGAGTGACGATTATGTAGTAGCAGTTTCGCATCTCGTGAATCAGAGGCATAGAATATAAAATAGTTTGGTATATTTTAAACAAAATTATGAATAGTGGCATTGAGATTAATAGAATATTTTATCAGTTTCAAATAAATACACTGAAATTGAAATAAATACATGAATAAAATACCATTTGAAACTAAACTTGTTGGATGGACCATTATCAATAACACGTAATAAATATTTTAAAATGTATATACGTGTGCAACTCTCAAAAGAAAGAATTGTTTCGTTGATTAATCATACGCATACACCGCTCAATAGAAATATTTCAGAATAATACATCAACAGAATATATATTTAAAAATATAAAACATGTCTTTCTATTTCCTTAATGTCTTAAAAATCTTTTCGAAACACCCAAAGAAACGAAATTTAAGAGAAAAATACTCAATGCGTTAACAAATATAGGGTAGCATAAAGGTTAATAGAGATTAAAGACGTTAGATTTTCGATGACCCAGGAAGTTGCTGAGTAAAGAAGCTTGATTACTTATAAGAAATAAAATACTTCTAGAGATAAAGCGCAAATTACCTTACAAAGAATTACATATTACGGTACAATTCGAGAAGTAATCCCAAAGAAAATTACATACAATCATTATTTACAAACATACAATCAATCTTTACTTCATCTTAGTACTTTATATACAAGAATACTACAAATAAGAAATTTGTTCATTCCTAATTGTACATATGTACCAAAAAAATAAATAAGAAGACCGCACAACGACTAAAGGAGAACTAATGAGAAAATGATGGGAGGACATGAAAAGATATAGAATACAGAACATAAATAGGGATGTAAGGAGTGAGAAAATGCGATAGAGAAAGAAATTCTTCCGAGGAATATCGAGTGTTCGCAAGTTCACAGAAGAAGGAACGAAGCAAAATGGGAGAGAAAGTAGAAGTAGCAGAAATATTGGATGAAATAGCGAGGCGATAGCAGAAACGAGAGCAAACGCTAGTATAGAAGACGTCGACTAATGCACGGGCATTTTGCGACATAAATAAGAGGTAGAACACTTACGCGACAACATAGACGGCAGGCAGTGCACGTGAGAAAAGGGAAGTGCTAGGTTGAATGGAAAGGATCGCCCACGTCTGCAAACGTTGTTGGGAACAGGAGGGGATGGGTGAGAGGAGGGATAGCGACAGTGCAGCTGGTTGCGAAGGACGGTCTATACCGCAACGCAGAGGCAGGTCACATTTCGCACTGCTACGGCGACTGCTTCCAAATAAAGATAAACTCTACACAGCATATGGAATACTGAGGAATATAAAATGACTATATGGAATATTTCAACATAGGTGACGGAAGACGTGAAAGGAAAGCCCAATTCAGCAATTAAGAGCAAAATACGATCTTACAAGGAGTTATCAAGTCGATAGGGCTTAACAGGGTGTTAGATGAAAGGAATAAAAAATAAAAAAACATAACACCTGCCTTTATGAGGTGAGACAAAGAAGAATAGTTCTTTTTCTTATTGACATTACTCTCGTCTACTATCATATTTATATAAAACATTTTTCTGTAGACAATTATCTATTATCTCACAACGTTTCAGCAGAGATTCTTTTCTTCTCTATGATGGAATTGTCACCTATTGAGTATGGGAGCAGACTGTGTGATTCATGAAATACAATCTTAAAACTAGAACACGCCTCCGAAAAATAACTTTATACAGATAATAATAATATATTTACCTGCAGTTAAGTTCGATGGCAATTATTACAAGAGTATACACAATAACTTAATACTTAAACACAACAAATTAAATACTTAATTAAACATTAAGATTAAAATGCTTAATTAAATTGACGTTCACTTGAACTGTTGGTTCGCAGTGATGATTCTCCATTTAGTTCCTGATACCCACAATATTCGTTTTGTAACGAGTCAAGTTTCTTCTTGAAACCATGTACAGCGTTAGGAGAGGGTTCGAAGGCTACTGCAGGCAATTTATTCCTATCTAAAAACTCTTCTTTTCACGAATGAAAATTTCTCTATTTCAGTTCTTTGTTTCCTACTTTGAATTTTGTATATATTGTTGGTTCTATTGAAGTAACTAGGGTTTCCCGGTCTTTCACTGATTTTCGCCATGCGATGTAACCGGTGTATGATTTATACGGCGCACATGGTTCATTTTTCCTCCTTGATTCTAATGATTCCAAAGATGCATCATTTTTATCAGGAAATCAAGGATCACAAGAAAATAAAGAAATATTTTTGTCTATAAGTTAAATAAATTTAATGTTTAACAACTTTCCCCTAAGAAGAACTACTTAACAACTAAGAAGAAGAAGAAGATAATGCGAGAGCTTTTTCAAGCGAAACTATTGATAAAAATTACAAGTCGCGTGGGTCACTCTAGCCCACTAAGGTCCGGAAGGAATAGAAGTAATGAAGAACTTCGTATGCAACTCAAGGGTGGAAAAGGAGAATGCCAAAGGATAGGAGTAAATGTGGCACGCGAAGTAACGAACGATACACGAAACGGACGTCGAGCGATTGCCCTGAGGCCTCCGGTGCGACAGCTCGGAGGAAATAATGTAATTAAATGGTATTGATGCAAGCTTTTAGAGAAGGCTTCGGTTAGTTGGAGGGATCATTTCACCTGATTGTTCTGGCCTCTCACATTAACCAGACCTCCCGACGGGAGGACATGCGTCGCCCGCCCGCAGGCGAACACACGCCTACGCCTTGTAAGCACAGGCAGACGTCACGTCCAAAAGCGCCCTCCGGAGTAGGTACAATGGCACTCCGAGTTGAACACCACGCGACGAGCACGTGTGTGTGATAGACGAAGATATTGCACACGGTTAGTACACAGGAACATGGGCAACAGAACTAAGAGGAACCTAGCTCCAACAATTTACACTTTTGAGATGTACGCAGCTATTTTGAAATTTATTTTGTTATTTGATTTAGTTTACAATATGGTTACTCGTTGCCAAACATGTTATTTGTTGTTTGAAGAAACCAAGAAAGTAGTTTCCCAATCCCTAATTAAGAGGGAAAAAATAACGACAGTCACAAGAATAAAGACATCTGGGTTAGGAAAATGTCTCTTCTTAAACTACGGTCATCCCAGCAAAATTATTTTTTACAACAATTTTTTACGAAAGTTGCAAAACTTTGAACGCACAAAAGAAAAATTCAGTGCCACATCACTCTCGAAGTAAAATAACCCAAAAAGCACGGGGGATTGTGAAGAGCCGAGACAAATGAGTGCACATAACGAAAGCGACATTATCGGCTTGCTCTTCAGACAGACAATTTCCAAGAGACTTGGTGGGATTGACACACCCTCGAGTTTCTCCCAGTTGTGTAGACGAAAAAAAAGACTACAGTGGATCGTAAGAGTGGCATGATATTCACAATATAGACAACATACGTACAAATTTTGTATAAAACGTTTTGATATCCCAAAGGAGCTACGCTTTCAACGAATAAAACTTATAGAAAAACTTACATGCTCCAATTAATAACTTCACACAAGCAAGCGATGAGACTGAATCCTTACATACCTGAAACAAAAGAATTAAATTAGACTTTAATTTAAAGAAGTTAACAAATATCATCAAATGGATAATTAAAGAAGATAACAAAAGTCCAGTATAGCGTATTACAGCTTAAGTGTATGACATTCAAAAATACATTTCAATCGGTTTATTGCCATTGCATAGTAGTTCTTAATGGAAATACTCGATTTGTTACGCATCTCATTTAATTTACTGTTCATTCAAGCGCATGCAAGAAAATTATAGTACGCAAAATTTAATTTCAATTAAATCAAAATTGTTTTCTCGTAGTATCTGATTAGAGGGAAAAAAAAGCTGAGAACTACTCGGACACAGGTATTAAGACCAGTCAGAGTCAAATTATCCCTGAACAGGCCCCGAATGTGTCCAAGGGGTTCGCCAGTATTACCAAAAAAATACACCTTATGTGAGTCTCTTCACATCCAAACTTGGCTATAAATCTAGATAAATCAATATTCTACGGTTATTGCAAAAAACAATCTATTAAATGAAGTCAATACATGTAAATGTATCGGAATACTCAAGAAAGATTCATAGAAACATAAAAGTGTTTCAACTAAATCAGAAACAATCAATGGCGAAAGGCCAATATCTATCCTTGACGAAAAGCAGCGTTACGTCAGCAATGACCAACATGAGCACAACCTGTTGCTACTTGAGGAGAAACGAGGAATCGGTCCCGTACCCTTTCACCACTTCCCCGCTACAAAGGAAAATAAAAAGATCTCGTCTATCACACTCTAATAGTCGCTCCATCTCCCCCTCCCTTTCTTCCACCGACCCGGACGAAAGAAAAAAGCCCCGCGTGTATGCCGGTCACGGCGAGCGAGTTGGACCAAGTTTAGCGGAACGCTTCTGGAGAGTGTCATCAACGTACGGATTCTACCCTTGCGCGTGAAGACGGTGACATCTCCCTCTCGCTTTTTCTCCTTACTCCCCCTCCCTTCTCCAATAATTCTGACTAAACGATTTACTACAGAAATATTTATTTTTTTATTGTTGCTTTACGGCTTGCCGACATTGAGGTCATTAGAGCCCTAACATTTTTGTAGTTAGGGAAAATACAGTTACGCACAAAGGAGAGCCAACATGACTGTCCTCTTTTGTGGGACTCGCCAAATGACTCGACCATACCCACTAAAGACCCTCCTGAAATACCATAAGTCGAAACATAAAAAGGCAGGAAAAAAGAGACAACAGTTTCCTAAAAAATTATAAAAACCGAAAAGAAAGACAGGTGAAAATTTAGAAAGAGAAAAATGTAAATTTAAAGAAAGGGAAAAAGAAAGAAGGAATTAAATCTAAACCCTCCCGAGAACTTGTGGGAGGAGCCCCGATTTTTTATGGACTTGAATAATGACATACAAATAAAGATCAAATAAGGTGCCAAAGGCCGCATTCCTGGAGGAATCTAAAAAGGCGAATCAAAATCGGTTCATTTTACCCAAGCGTAATGTCCAAACTGTTGGGTGGGTGTGTCTCCGTCGAATGGTACTATATTTGAGACCCTCCACAAGAATGTGTTGCACGGTGCTATATTGAAAGTCTCACATAAGGGGGGAGGTTCACCGCATAAGAGATATTACATTGGTCTCCTCTGACGATGACCGAAATCATACTTTTTTTGGGGGGCGGGGGGGCTTTACGTCTCGCCGACATTAAGGTCATTAGAGAACTAACAGTTTTGTACTTGTGGGGAAAACGCTGTTACGGACTAAAGAGAGCCAGCATGACTCCCCGTGTGTGAGACTAGTCGAATGACTCGACCATACACACTAAAAACCCTCCTGAATTACCAAATATCCAAACATGAAGAAGACAGGAAAATACAGAAAAACAGTTGCCTAAGTATTATAAGAACAAAAACAGAAAGATGTAAATATAAAGAAAAGGAAAAAAAAAGAAGGATGTAAATCCAAACCCTCCTCAGTACTTGTGGGAGAAGCCCCGATTCATTTATAAACAAACAAATAAAGATCAGATACTGTGCCAAAGGCCACATTCCTGAAGGAATGCAAAGAGGCATATCAAAGTCGGTTCATTTTGCCGAAGCATATCGTTCAATTTGTTGGGTAGATTGCAAAAACATTACAACTAAATTCTTAAGACGATGTAAGCTAGAAAACCAATGAACTGTCAAAACGTTCTTCGATATGATGCAGCATGTTACAAATTGCACACGAGGATGGATTCGGAAGGTCCAGGAAATCTGCCTCCCATCCTTCGTATTGCATACTTATATATATATATATATATATATATATATANAATCGTCCCAAGGTCCCACCCGTGTCCATAAATTTCTCTCTATCTCGACACTCAGCAAATTCTTCTGTCCTCAACTTTAACAAAACCTCTTGAACACCACTTCTCAACGCCCAAGACATGACCCGTCGATGCATGTAACAATAAAGTTAACATTGCAGTCAATCTTTTATTAAAAAGACTATCTTGCAGTAAATGGGGTAATTCTGATTATTTATGAACTATGTGATCCATTACTAAATTATTTTGAGATGTCAAAAAATTCGTCATGAACTATTTTTTAAAGAACTTTTTACATGAAATAATCAGAAGATTGTTTAGGCAAAGATAAAAATCCAGTTCATACAAAAAATAAAATAAATTAATTTGGAAAGAAGTAACTGTTTTAGATTAAAAGGACATCGCTTCTGAAATTATTTGTATTATCCACGAAGTTGTATTTTTTTAAATACATATTTTATTCATGAACCAAAATTTAAATCATTCGTCTCAGGCGCATAGTTTTACATTGCATTTGAACAAATAAAATCACAAGAGTATAAGCCGAAAAAAACAAACAAACAAAAAACAGCAGTTGGAAAACCCCAATTAACGTTATGACTCTTTTTGTCGAGTCATACAAGGCAATACAAATATTAGTCGAACCACCAATTCCTCGGATTGACTGTTGTGTTACTTAAGCACAATTACACATGACAAATGGGATCAACTGCGAGCAATATAAAGCTGAATGACAGGTTTTAACTCGTGTCGACCAACACACCGCAAAATTAAATGGGGGTCCGACTTCCCCCCTTCGATTCGTCCAGGAGCAACAGATGTGCTCACTAAACGATCGTAATAACTACGTGGTTTCTTCTTTTAACCGGATAAGTCTAAAATGAAATCTCATATGAATGTACGATAGACAGGGGAATAGAAACAAGAAAGAAAGAAACAAGTGAAGCAGTAGTGTCATTGTTCTCAAAGTACTGTTGCACGGGATATATACCCCTCTCGGTTGAAGGTGTGGTTTTCCGTTACATCAGAATAATGTAGGTGTTCGGTAACACCCAACCTAGCAACATACTTCTCCTTTCGACCCCCTTCAGTCAAATCAAGGCGATAGATGGGGAAGCAGACCAAATGACAAATATGTCATTCAAAATCCACATCAGAATATCCGGTCACATCAAAAACTTCATCAAATAAATAAAATTATTAGGAATTACACACGCAAGAACATTATCCACTTTATACATAGTAAGAAGTAACTCAAATTTAGAGCCGTACAAAGTATAGAAGATAAAACAAAACATCACATTATTACGAAACCACAAGATGTAGACTTATTACATATTTGGTCAGAGCATCTCATGAATGAAACAGAATTTCGTTGCAGATCCATTTGAGACAATCTTTAAAGAAGATACTCTTTGTTTCCACGTTACAAATTATACTTCGGTGTTGATGGAATTAAGTGAACTATAAAATTTAAATTAACACATTTTTTTAATCGAATGAAACTTAATGGTAAGTGGTACTTTACTGAAAACGTGTTCGTTTTTTTAATATTTGGAAGTGACTTGATCAAGTATTTGCCATAAATAAGCTATGGAGCGGTGATAATCCTGTATTCAACATACAAAATACGCAAGTTAACGCTAAACTACTAACTTCACATAATCCATCGATCAATTTTCGAAATCACACATTCGAATTTTTGGTACGAAATCCTATTCTCAATGTGGGTCTTAAATTTTCAAGGCAGTGACCTTAGTAGGATGGATTTTATCTCCTAACAATATGTCACGCAGAATCTGTCGATACTGCATTGGGATATAAAGTGCACGACATGAAAGGAATAATCTTTTAAAAAATCACAAATCAATTGGCATGTTTCATAATTGTACAATGTGGTCGCTTGAATTACAAAATTTTCATTTTATAAATAATACGCGTGTTACCTCATCAAGAACCGCCGTATCTCATAAGTCCATTCCCCGTCCTTCCCGACCAAGAAGACATCACATAGTGGATAAAGAATGCTTGTCACCCTTAATGCGGAAGGAATGTTCGAATCGTTAGGGACTGGGGAAACATTACGATCAATCCTCAATCGCTTTACCCTATTTTCGCATTGAAGACGTTGAGTCCCTCCAATCGATACAGTTCTTGTTGAACGAAGGACGGCAGCGGCACCCATGTGTGGGCGGGCGGGTGCCAGAGGACAACGCGAAGCCGTGACGTGCGTTTTCCTCTCGTCCCCGCTTCTCTGTCCCGCCTCCGCAGACCTGTTGCGCAGCGCCATCTGTTCGCTGGCTGCCCTCCCCGCTACCCGCCCTTCTCGACCTGTTGCGTAGGGTTGGCGCATTGGGAACCATGCGAAGGAAACCGATTGTCGGACGTCACAAGGGCTCTAGGACTGATTCGGAGACCACGTGGAGGCATGACTCCCTTCTTTTACTTTCAATTTTCTAGACACCTACCTTTTGGATGGAGGGATTCAAAGTTTGGGAAATTGCTCAGCGACAACACTAGACGCGCACAATATTTTAACTCTTAAGTAATACATCAATACGTAAGTAGCCAACAATAAAAGCGTGAAAGGTTTTCTATATTTTTCTCAGCCAATCAGAAATACTTGGAATACCTTATTTTGATCGAAGTGTACTTGAAGTGCCATGCGTCAGTAATTAGCAAAATCAGACTCTGAATATCGTTAAATCAACCTCTCTGCGGGGCATTACGAAGCATTTTCGCAGTTCGGGATTGTATTTTCGGGACAGTCCCGAAATAACTGGAATGAGAGATCATCCATCCTACGTGGGCAACTGTACACTTGAATATCGAAGCCCCATCGTTTGCAATGCAAATTGAGGGATCTACAATAAGACGCCGTCTATGAAAGAAACGAATCCATACTCATGTTTACATGGATAACCTGAAATTGTGTGAGTATGGAGGGGGGGGGGCTGTAATAACGGTCTAACGGATGCGCCCCAAACAAGACTAAGTAACGCTCGTATATAGTTACAATACTGATAATTCTTACACCTATATTAAAAAGAAACGCATTCAGTTGGAGAAATCAATTTAAAAAAACTAGGCGAAATTATTTATCTTGATCAATTTTTTTAATGCGAAGGACGTTATAGGCGACACACAGATGAAATAAGTGATGTACGTCTTTCTAAATCCATATAATTAAATACAGAAGGAAAATGACGTCTTCGTAGGATTGTATAGAGATGTCAGGTCAAATTTTATTCAACGACTATTTTTCAAAACAAATTTGTTTTGTAAGTGCACAAGTATTCGCAATTTTATTAAGGGCGATATTGTTTCCATTTGTAAATTACGTACTTAAAAACTCGACAAATTATAAATGAACACGAGAAGAGCTCCAAAGTCAGCTATAATGCTATAAAAAGAGAATTTTTTTACCTAAATAGAACATGATTAAGATTTATTATTCATATTAAACCTAAGAAACAAATGTAAACATGAATAATTTGAGGAGGGCCAAAAATTTCTATACCACTAACTAATTTGAACTCCATTTGAAAATACTTGGTAATTGTGGAGCTTTAGCAACATTATCAAAGCATGATAAATTAAAAGTCGTTTCTATGTTGCTCATTTTTTTATTATTGGTATTAGAAAGCTTTTTCGGCTGCATAGCAACCATAGAAACGACTTTTAATTTATCATCCATTTGAAAAGAAACGTTTTCACCTTTTCAATCAATACAAGTGCTTCACATGCACAACAACAATAAAAATATAATAACAATAGTTGCGTATAAAATATTACATATTCTACGAAATGAAACACGTGAACTTTTTTTTTTTTTTTTTTGTACAATAGATTCAAGTCCAACACACAAAAATGCCATTGACAAATATCATCATCCATTAAACATTTGTAATTAATTTGAGGAATGTTTTTATAATCTTACAGTTTTAATCAAATCTTAAACTGACATAATATGCCGTACAATATCATAAAAGTAAAATAAAAATATGATTTATAGATGTAAAAAATGTAAGACAAGCTATTTGCTTAAGAAATTAACTTTGAAACGTTTAATTCTCTCAAAAGGGGATAATTTAAAACATCAATTCATAGGCGATGATTCAACCAAAAGTTAACAAGTATCCTCTTAGAAATGCTTTTATTCAAAGTTGCGCGCAGCGAATAATGGACTCTCGTTTTAAGAAAATTTCATTAAATAAATGGGAGAATACCATTAATGAAATTCAACATTGATCAATGAAGAAGACAGTCAATTCATTAATCTTCAATTTACAGAGACGTTTTATTACCAGGGTAAGTCAATAAACAAATGTTTGAAAAACTAAATACTAATATTATAGTTTAATTATAGTTTACAACACAGACACATAATTTTAAAATATGTGCAAGCTGAGTTAAGTTGAACAACAAATATTAGCCAAAAGAGACTTTAAAATCTTAAATGTAAACGGCACTTTCTAATAATTCATGAACTTGGAAACAAAAACTAATTAATGTTTATGATTCATAACACACGTATTATTAAAAAAGGGTATTTTAAAGGGACAAAAAAGCCTCTTTTTTAAAACCTTTCTCTTACCTTAACGTCTATTTTACTTCAAATAAAATTTTATAACACTTTGTGTGTCCAGTGAAATCTATCACATCACAGCTCCATTCAAGTAATTCATTATTCGTATTAATGAACAAGTTCGATATTGATAAGAAATTTTATTCGCGTATCAGAAAATAATACAACAGATAATTGAAGCAACAATAAATTTTTAAAATACATCTCAGCAATGCGGGTTGCATACACACATCAAGGTAATCTAACTACGTAGCAGCACCTATGTATATAGGAGGAACCCGGGGGTGTCCATTAGAAAAGGTCTATTATTTTACCATTTCAAATTAGAAAGAAAAAAATGTTTGGCGAAAGTTTACTTCAGATAAAACATGACTGAAATTATTACAGAAAAGCGTAGGATTTTCCTATTGGGAGATCACTGGGAAGATTCTCGAGAGGAAAGTGACCACTTGTGAAGAAGCTTCTCCATCCTTGTGTAAGAAAAAATTATCCTGGTCCAAATATATAAGCTGAGTAGTTACCTGTAGTAGTTCAGAGAAAATAAGATGTTGGTGTTGTAGTACCGAAAGTTTGTTTGAAATGCGATCGATTTACTTAGATAGCGGAGGACGCGGCAATAGCAGTACCCCTCTCTGCCACGAGACATTCAAGTCAGCTGCCAAAAATGGAGACTTTTTATTTTTAATCCGAACCGAAGAGAAATATTTTATTTTTTCCTGGAATGACCAAGGTGATCTGCAATGAAGAAATAAACTACGTTCCTCGCCTGCCAAGATGATTGAAATATCATACACTGATCTGATAGGTTTATCGAAAGATGATTGGACGGGTAACGTTAAAAACCGATTAAAATGGATTACAATACACCGTATGATCCCACAGACGGATAACAGCTCTGAGTCTCCACCCACATCGAGGAGTAGAGATAACGAGAAACGTGTCATAAAAGTTCAGACGAAAAGCAATCTCTAAAAAGGATCTTCTGAAGTACCTCCATAAAAATGTTTACCTCTATTATCATCACACATTCATGATTACAGTGAAATAAAGTTTGAATAAGTTACTCGTTTAGAGAAAATATACGCAGTGCTCGTTTTTTTCATTCATTTCCATGCATTGAGGACAAATATCAGAAATGATGGAAAGAGCGAAAACAATTCATGATGAATATTACATGTGAAAAATAATTAAAGTATATGAGTCGCGGAAGATTTCCATTAACATATGAATTAAATTCTTCGATTTTACTTTCGGAACAATTCAGCGGGAATACACAAGATGTCGCATTGTCAATGAAAATGAAGACAAAAAAAATAATTAAAAAATCGATAGATTCGGTCAATGTTTTCGAGTAGTAAATGCGTTTTTCTACACTGAAACACTCTGGTAAACAAATTAACCATTTCTGACGATGCACAAGGGTGTAGTGTTGTGGGTGCGGCGTTCCACCACAGCTTTGTTCGTGGGAGCGTCGTCCCTTTTCGAAAAGTAACCCATATCAATGTAATCAGTACAGGACTTGCTTTGGTTGTATAGTTCGTACAAGTTTGAAAAGAGCGAAAAATAAAAACATAGGAACTGTTATGAAAGATTTATTCTAAATGATAAATATTGAAAATGTTTTCATCCAATACGCCTAAATCGCAGCTATTACAGTCCAAACACTCACTATTTTGCATTTATGACTATTTTGGAAGGAATATTACGTAAGACGACTTCCCGCACGTTTCTACTGCTAATGGGAGCTCTTAGCCAACCCACCCTCTCTTTGCCAAATTTGGCATAGAGATACAGAAGATTTCTCTCACTGACGGTCTTTTTCTTCACCCAAAAGCTTGAAAGATTCTCTACAAGGCATGCGATCTCCTTTTCTTTTTTCCTTCATTTTTTAGTTCGAAATAATACAATCTATTTTCATTCTAACCGACGATTGCTCCAGGTTGTTTCAATTCGTACTCAAGAGAAGTGAGTACATAATGTGAGCATGTTCAAAATGTAATTCGTAATACTATACTATAAACGTATTTAATTTATACGCACCCGAAACTTTCTGGACAAAATGCAAGAGCAAAGTTTTTATAATGATACTTTTTATTAACTTAGCAAATGTAACTTTGTTTTCGCAGTTGACAGAATAGATTATTAGTAAAAAGGTAGATTATCATACACAATTTAAAAACTAAAACCATTCTTTCCATTTCAGTGATTCCACAATTCAGCACATATATTTTATTTGTGAATGTAATTTAGAGATTATTAAAAATTAAGATCTTTTACACAAATGTCTTAAGGTACAAGTTCAAAAATCAAGGCCACCCAATCCCGGAAATATTTCCAGTTTAAGAACAACTGCCGTAAGTAAAATATTTCGCATATGTGACTTTCTCTAAAACGCTTCTGTCGATAAAATAATTCGAGAAGCACAAATGAAATAAAGATAAATAAACTATATAGCTTAAACGGATTTTAAAGATGTATGTACGTAACTTTACGGCATGGATATAAATTCGTCGTAAGTTTCAATATCGCACTCGATGTTCGTATTCCTCCTGAGAACAGTTATGAACTAAAGCCGCTTGATTAATGTACCTCGAAATTCTGTTGAGCGTATCACTGATGGGGAATCGGTGAACGGAAGAAAATATCGTCACTATGGGACCAACTTATACTACGCACAGGGAAGAGCGGCGAGGTAATAAGCAGTTAGTTACAAATTTTAATTGCGTCCCCGCCTCTCCGTTTGGAGTATAGCGCTTGAACTACAATAAACAAGGGGCAAATTATTCTTGGGCAGACTGCTACCCTCGCGTCCCTCGTGCTGAGTCAGCTGCCGTCACTCGTCCAGTCCTCCGATACATGGAAAGCGAAATGCAAGGGCGTTAGGTTGAAAGAGAGAAAAGAGAACAATCGGGCGTTAAACTCGGAACACGCAGCGAAAGAGAGAAGGACTAATACGCTCTAGAGTAGAACAGAGACAAAGAGGAGAAGACGAAGCGAAGGGGATGAGGTTCACAACACAGGTGCGATGAATGGGATGTACCTGGAGCAGATGGCCGTGTCAGCAGTCGCCACTAATGTGCCTTCTGCTCAGCCACAGGCTGCGACTGGAATTAAACAGGTTGCGAAAACTGCACACGCGCAACGCCATTCAATCAAGCACGCGAATCGCAAACAAGAGAGCAAGTTTCTTTGTCACCGAGTTGTAAAAAAGTGACAAAAATATTCCGCATTTAAACAAACACGCTTACACAATCTTTCAAAAATACTTCGTAGGCACAGGATAATAAAGGTTCCATTTCCACACACTCGTTGGAACAAAGCACACCGACATCCAATATTGACAAATGGCCTGAGACGATGACTCCGAATAAACAGATAGCATCTTCATTCAACCACAGCAACAGCTATCTCGCTGTGATTCAATGTCCTGAAGAGAACAACAGTTCCGAGACCTATCACAAAATACAAACATTATCTCCATAATAGTGTACTGATGAGAATTACGCCCCTAAACTATGAACACAGTCATCAAGATAATTCTTTTCTTTTTTCTTTTTTTTTGGGGGGGGAGGGGCTTTAAGGCTCGTCAATATCGAGGTCATTAGAGCCCATGCAAGTAGGGAAAAGTGCAGTTTCGCACCATAGAGAAGAGCCGTAGTGACTCTTCCCCGTGTGTGGGACTCGCCGAATATCTCGACCATACCCACTAAAAAACCCTCCTGAAATCAACAAATATCTAAATACAAAGATGAAAGAAAAGAAAAGAGTTGCCCAATACATTATATCACAAAAAAGGAAAACAATTTTTTATATATTATATTTTCGAATTACATAAACGAACGATGAAAACAAAGAAGACAGCAAAGATGAAAAGGGAATGCAAATTTTAAACCCTCCCGAGAACTTGTGGGAGGAGCCCCGATCTACTCATAAAATTCAATAGTTTGTTAACATTAACCGTTTCATTCCCGAGAATTGTTGGTAAATCTGCAGCCAGACCAATTTGTCTCCGTATACTTGAGTATCTTCTGCAATCAGTTAGTAGGTGACGCACTGTCAGAGAACAGCTACACTCCTCACAAACGGGTTCATCATCAAGTAGTAAGAGATACCTATGAGTGAGAGGACAATGTCCTATGCGCAGGCGGGTCAGCAAGACCTCGTCGCGCCGGGCTGGCCTAAGGGAACAGCTCCATGACTTAACAGGAGATTTGATAAGTCGGAGCTAACACTGTGTTATTTTGTTCCTGCTTATTTCTTTAACGAACACAATTTTAAAGGGATCATAATCAACTAAACATTTACTGCCTCTAAGAAACTATAATAGTAGAAAATGTTTTCCCCTAATTTTCCGTCGTAATTTAAGTCATTAAAACAACGATACGTCAAGTTACTCTTCAAACATTTCTCCCTTAGAATTCAAATCTTTACCTACATTCTTGAAAAAGATTGTCAACTACGTTCAGTCAGCATACCGCATTCTTGTATTGTTGGATTTTCATGCTTGCCATAAATCTCCCGAGAACAGAACAACCCCAACCCTTAAATTTCGAGATGGTCGAAGTCCTTTCAAGGTTATAACGACAATATGTAAGAACTGAGTCGTAGTATTTCCGGAACCATGAGTGGATATTAGAAATGTAATATTTTGAGGAAAAAAATTACTTTCCATCAATATTTTTGTGAAAGATAAATATTTTATTCTATGTTTTATATATGTTATTTATTGGGGCTTTAGGGCTGGCCAACGTCTAGGTCATTAGAGCCCTATTTTACATTTTAGTTCTATTTGGGAGTACAGAAGGAAATTTCTTAAAATGCAAGATAATGACACAGGTCGCGTGCTTCTTTCGCGGAAAACTTCGAAACTCCAGGCTGAGCCACTTCCTCCGTCTCTCCACTGATCAAATCCCCATTCACTTTCCACGGTCGCGAATACGCACGAAGCGTCCTCCTTGACTGGCCGGACGCGGAGATACGCAATCCAAATGCCACCTGTTGGCTGCATTCTTCGTGAGCGACTCGCGGGTCACGCGGGGCTCCGGCAGCTGTCTGGCGACGTTACGCGACGCGGAGCCACCAAGCGACGAAGCCAGTCGGTCGTACGACCGACCGGCAGCTCGCCCGCCTGCCCGTCCGGCGTGCCGCGCAGGATGCACAAAGTGTTCTGACGTGGATATGACGCGCTCCATCGCACGTGTATTTTTATACGGGTGAGAATGAACAGAGTGAAGGATGGTACCAGGAGTCATCTAGAGCGGACCTTACACGCTAGAAGTGGGTTTACCTGTATTTTTGTACTGGAACGGGTTTCGTGGCAAAATTGTGTTGCTTTCCTTTAGGGCCTCGTCTCATGAACATTTCTTTTTAACTATTCAGGTTTAGTACTTTAGCCAGAAATTTACAACGGAGGAAGCGCAGACTTCTCAGCAAAAAATCATTAATGTAAATTTCTAAGTTACTTTTCCTTAAAAGATTTTAAACATGTTCCATTGTTAAATGAATGACGTTGCTCTATTAACAATATTTTTAGAGATCAAGAACTACTTTCGTTGCAGTCTTAAAAAATCCAGACTCCTCGCAGGTTTCTCCTGACTAATTGTGTGTGGTGTCAGACAGAATATCCCACAATTATGATTATGTACCATAGTACACATATGACGTTGATTATTATAACGTCATCTAAAACGGTAACTTTGAAACAATTCGAATTACCAACTTCCGAGACTTGACAGGTGTCCCGCAATTTGACTGTGAAAAGGTATTTACTCAATGATCTTTATGAAACCCACGTTGACAACGTGAGACGTCAGCATGCTTACCTCACTCGTCAGATCTGCAATAATAAGCCCCTTGCAGAAATACGTAGTAGCTGCCTCACTAGTAAACTCAACAGTTTTTGCCGTATACTAATCTACGTCTTCCGCGCAAACGAGTGAGGAAAAAACACCACTTTGAATGAGGGGGAGTCTGCATTAGTAATATTCTATTTATAACATTATTTTTTAGGAACAAGAATATGAGAGTCCAAGAATAAATACGTTAAAACAATAATATCATTAAACATAGCAGACAATGTATTAGCCATATACACAGAATGAAACGATTGTAATGCGGAAACATTATAAAAATTTCTGAACAGCCAGTGGCAAATACCAATTGTGTTATCACCAAGGATTATTGACAGAAAATGGCGAACATTACTGGTTGACACATGAATAGAGTAGAAACATTCAAGTTACTAATATTAAGCAAGCTGAGACAATGACAATTCTGATTTTATTTTGTTTGTAATTATGAGCTAAACAACGCCAAGGTTAATATTACTTCTACCCACTTTTAACATAAAAAATTATATTTCATCTATTTCTAAATAATAAGACTAACTTAAATGCTAATGTAATATAATGTTGGAAAAATTGTGTATATATTGTTCAGCAATCGTTGAAAGGATTATTTCACAATAATTGTCCTAGAGCTAATTTTAATATGACTGGTTTTGCTATAGAATCATAACTCACGTTCATCTTGTTTATCACTGTTCCTTTCATATAATTTTTTGCAGGGTTTCATTTGTCAATATCTCATAAGGAACATAAATTTGTCCCGAGTTTGTATTAGTATCGCAGACTCCCAGGGGTTTCGAGACCAATGGCTTGCTAAGCCTGACGGAGGAGATTCTCCTCTCCCAACCGTAAAAAAGAAAGCAGCAGAGCTGTCTGGCAAAACGTTCGACTTTGGCCAGCCCTGACGGAGCGCCGCTGTGGAGTGCTAGCTGGCTGGCTGCGGCGGGAGACGTGCCCTTGAACCCGACCATCAGGCCAGCGCTCCGCTCCGTGCCGCTTACGTAACCGCACCGAGGCCAGCCCCGCCCGAGTCCGGACCTGAAGCAGCAACCGGCAGAAGCATCGCCGATCTTCCTTCAGTGTTTCCGAATCTTCAGGTTCACAGGTTGGTTACCTTATTTTCAGGGATCTGCGATAACATTAGAGAAACAGTCTCTTTCTCTAGTTCCTGTTCTGTATATTCGTACGTATTCTTACTACAATTCAATGTAGAGATACATCAGTATACAAAACAACTAAAGGTAACGAAATCTGTCAAATAGCATACAAAGTTTTGGACACAATCTAAATATATCTCCTTCACATTACGTTGTACGATCGTTATCTAGGAGATGTGCGGGTGAACGAATCAGCGAATATACTTTTCTTATTCCCAATGTTGTCGAACTACACGCCAATTTACAAGACTTCTACTTTCTCGCTAACTTATTTGGTAAAATCTAACTATTCTCTCTCCGAGGACAGCTCCAAAGTTATGGTAGTTCCATAAGACGATTTGTTTTTGTAAAACAAGCGAAAACTCCGTACAGAGAAGTTGAATTACTTCACACTATTACGTTCAGAGAAGACGAGAATAATGATTCAACAATGTGTGCATTTGATATACGATTCTAAACTTGTAGTTTCCCACTCCAACAGGAATCTGATTTAAGAAACATTTTGAATTACATTTAAATAAGTTTAAATATTTGGAGAAAGTATAGTTTGGCAGGACGAATATATCTTGGCCCTGCTCTAGTGGTTGATAGTTCCTAAATGAAATCAATTCTCAACCTAACTGCTATCGAACTGAATCTAATCTGATGTCGCATTCGCAACGACCATTCGGCGCTGTCCACCCACAGCTGGTCAACGAAGTTCGGAAGGAGCTCATATCGGATTACTACTTCACTGCACACAGCAGCTTGGGATATCGGCTCGCAAGTGACTCGACGGCTGTTCGACTAGAACTATAATTAATATGCAAAGAGCAATGGCTATAGATTTTGGGAACAGAGAACTGCCAAACCGTTGAGGCGAGATACGTCTCGTTTAGAACCTATTGTCGATATACGAATGGGTCACAAAATACGCCAACAGTTCCTACATTGTTTTCGTTTGAAGAATGCAACCAATCGAATGATTGAAGAAGACATGTGGTCGTCCGCACCTCTACTCTCGTCATCTACGACCTGTCATCTGAATTCTAGAATAGTATTGTGTACAAAGCAATTACAAAGTCACCATTTCCTTCTCAATATATAGTCTGCATATCCTGAAAACAGTCGCACTCGAACACTGGTGACCAACCACTCACCGGTTCTCTTGTAGTTGTCCTTCGCCCGGACACTGACTTCACGAATCGCACACCCCAGATGAGAGGCTCCCGGTGAGGATTCTGCCTTGAGGTGCGTTCAAAGTTGGGTTTGCATTCATGTAAAATATTAGAACTACTATTTGTCCTCATTTTAATTAGAAAATATACTTGAATATGCTCCACTATATTATTCATAAATTAATTCCAATAGAATATTCGTAATTTTGTTTTATAATGCTACATTATTTTACACGGGAAAATCTCCAAAAGCACTCCATGACTCATACCTTGAGCCATCGTCCAACTTCTACAGACCAGTTTTCCAAAATTTGGAACAGGATGTATCCTACGAAGCCGTATTAAAATTATAAAAACATTCCAATTTAGTAGAGTAACCGTGATAAGTGGGATAAAATATATTCTTTTAAAATATAGACATTCATCTTGCGATCAGATATAGGTAAGTCTTTGGTTGAGTTTTCTTCTTTTGTACGTTGTAGCACACTGAACGCCGGCTATTGAGTATTAACATTCCCCGCGTTTTATATCGCATGCGGTAACGTTGGAAGTCTCGTAAGTCATGTGGACGTAAGACTTGACCATCCGAGAAATGTATAATGAAGGCTGCAAAGAACTAGAAATCAATATCCTGTTTGTACGAGTGCATTCCGTTGATCCTCAAGAGAAAAATGGACAACGTGAAAGCATATAATGTAAAAGCGAACGTAAAATAAATGCAGGAATACTTCTGCAAGGTGGTGTCTTGGAGGGAAGTATTCTTGAATTTTTCGCATTCAGTTTCGCCGTTTTAAGCACATGTAGGGCATTCACATTCCTTTTATCCTTCTGCGTCGGTGATAGGAACGCGTCCCCAACCTGGCTTCCGTGATTCCCACCCCGTTTCTATCCCAGCGCTCGCTCCTTCGCGAAGCCGAACCAGTGGAAGTTCACGGAGGCTATCGGATCACGCTCAAACACGTCGCCAGGCGCCGCTGCCAAGTTTTCGGAGATCTCGGGGAATGCAGCGGAGTCGCCACAGCATAGCGCAGCAGCCTAGTGGTCCCTTTCACAAAACCAGGGACGAGTTGTTTGAACCGTATTATTCTGAATGCACTTTTAGCTGATAAAAAGAAACTGTACGGACTGTCGGAAATGAATACGACACGCTATTAGCGGTAAAATACACGAGAAAAAAACTCCAATTTAGAAACTGATATTTTCTTCCACATTTTAATTTATATAGTTTAGCAACGAATGAAATATAAACTAAAACACTCTTACTTGAAATATTAAATATCAATATTTTTGGCCTATGTTATGTAAGGATGCGATGTCTTCAAACATACACACATTTTGTTCAATTTAACAAAGTAAAACGATGTTATCTCCTGATTTCTCTGTGCAACTGATAGACTTGAAAACCTCTTTAATAGAATTAGGTATGTATACTTATAGCCAATAATGTAAGCAAATGAAATTCCCAGACTCTCCCAGGGAAGGACAAATAATAAAGTTGTGAATATCAATTGTACCTGACGAAGACGCGAACAAGAGTCGAAACGTTGCATATAAACGTTAAATAATAAGTAAATATCTAATTTTTTTGTGGAACTTTAAGGGCTCGTCAACAGCAAGGCCATTAGAGCCTAAATATCTGATAAACGTCGCTAATTTGAATATAAGAAATATAATAACTGGCGTAAATAAGTGATAAGAATAAATAAAGTGTAACATTTTAAAGCCTCTGCGAATCCCAGTCTGCAATATGATCTTTTATTACTACCCTAAAAAGGTTCGAATATTCTTATTCTTCAACATCTTGTCACATATAAATAATGGTGCGCTCAAACATGTTTGGAAATATTAACATGCACTGCTTTCACTTTTTCAATTTGTGAGCAAGTAAATAACCAACATTTTAGAACATTTTGAATTTATATCAGAACACGAGGAGATACTAAGTCAAATAACAAAACCTAATGCTGCTGCTCTGATGCTTTGGTTGAATAATGCGAAATAATGGAAATCGTGATTTGGTGGATACATGGGATGAATTTTTTTTGCGACACTTTCAATAAAAAAAAAACATGACAAGGGAAAAGTCCTCGCTTAAACACTACTTGTTTATGACGCATAGAAAGAATGTATAAAACAAAATACATAGGTTTATTGAGAATTCTATAGACAATATGTGTGTCATAAAATATGTCACTAACCAAAGCTTCCTTATCCCATTATTTCACCAACAAGATATTTGAGGTATGAATTTCATATTTTCTTACATCAATAATGGAAACGAAAAGTAAAAGCAAATCTAATGGATAGTTGGCAGCATATTGATTGGTATATGATCAATAGATTGAAAATATTGTGGTATGGTATCACCAATCTTTATTATTATTATTATTACTATTATTATAAATTAAAACGAAAGCTTCTTCGCTGACGTAGTCAGCATCTTTATCCAGAAGAATATTTTGGTAAATGCAAGATTGATGATACTATACCACAATATTTTTAATTAAAAGCAAATCTCTATAACCAAATAAACTATAAAGGGATGCATTTAATGTTATTACTATTAAAACAATACGTTTAACACTCATTTATAAATACAACGATGATAGTGGAGGTTGGGAATTGTATCCAATCGATATTCGTTCTCTGATATCTTACTTCGTCAACCAGACCACACACGGAGTAAAGTTGTTAAAGTGTAACAGCGCAGACGCGAATCACACGAGAGACAAACCAACACCGTAATTTCGACGTATTTATTGTATAAGACGTGAAAACGGAAAGCTGTTCTTCCATCCAGGATCACAGGGTTCTTCCTCTCGCAGGTAGTAATCGTCTGCGAACACGCATGCCAAGCGTGAGGCAGCGAGGCGGCTCAGACAGAAGCCATCACGGCTCCCTGATATACAGGACGCCGGGATCTAAATATTTAAGCTACCCGCGGCGGTGGCGGCGGTCGTCTCCGTACACAGCCCGCAGGCGAGCAGCACACGCAGACGAGTCGCTGCAGAGCGGAAACTGAGCCCGTCAAGTGAAGAGAACAATATCACCGCTCCATTTGAAACACCCGGAATCCAGGTTTTCGTATATTTCTTCATTGACAAAACTCACAATTCAAATTCATGTTTACAAAATTAATAATAATAAAAACATAACATAATTAATAAAAAAAAACTGAACTGTAACGGAAAGTTTCCAAAACGGATGAACCTTCATCCCCATCCTTTTCTAAACATCGCAAAGGAACATCGTGAAATTCAACAGAGAACAGCCTCATACCCCCTGTAAACAAATGTAGGTCCCATGAAGTGTCAAGAAACCTACGTTTGGAGGGTAAAACGGGAAACTTCATTGGAAAAAGTAAAGAAGCAGATCTAAAGAAAAATGTTCATACTTGCGTTTGCCTTTTAAACAAATATACATTTTTTTCTTCTGGAACTTATTTCCACATTATCCACGCTTATTGACCTGTTTGTGTATGAGACGATGGATAATGTCCAAATAAGTTGCAGAAAAAAAAAATCATCATAGACCCTTTATCGTTAAAAATGTCCTACAGAGAAGATTAAATTAACGTATTTTTTTTTTCTAAAATAAGATTTAACACAACCAGTTAAAAATGTACCCCTTAACTCGTAAGGAATAAGCTACCCTCACCATTCTTTTTTACACTACCGTAATAGTTCCGTTAACAGGTTTCTTAATCTAATGCTTAACTATAAATGTAGTTATTAAAAAAATAAATCAGTAGTTTATTTACATCAATCAAAATTTGTATATTCTCTGAAATTTGCATAATCCGACTTGAAAATAAAATTATGGGAGAGAAGGGAAAATTTTAACTTAACCTATGTACAATAAAAACCCACGCGTAACTTCAAAATACTAGATTTATCTCACAATAATAATGTTTAAAAAATATATAATTGTACTATCGTCTGTAACGTTGTGGATTGACAACCTACTAAAATTGAAATTAATACTTAAATTTTAATTAAATATTGCGAACTTATGTAATACAATTAAATATTTAAAATTTAATTTATTTAAATAAATGTTTAAACTATAATTAAGGTCAATTAATTTTATAAGGATAAGATAAGGTTTAAGATACGGAGGTTTCAAAACTCGATTTCTTTGTAAAATTAACTAAGATTAATAAGGATACACAAACCTTTCCCGACAATACCACCAAACCATCAACCTATGTACATAAAACATTCTCAGTAGATATCAATGGAAACTAAAGGAATAATTGTGGGGGGCTGGGGATTCGGGCAGAATAATTAGATTGTAGAGGAAAGCTCATAAATTCACACAACTAGTTTCTTTACAAAATGATTTTATGACGATTTAGTCAGAATTGAAATTATATTTCGTTTAACCGAACATAACACGACAAACTCATTTATGCCATCAAACAAGAAAAATTTAACGTAGTCTCTGTTTGTTATGAATCACCAATTAACCATTTCTATAGAGTGGGTCCGACATTAGTAGTTAGATGTAGAAACGGCCCCATTGCACTGTAGATATTTGTCCATTCTATGTAAAAAATTCCATTTATTTCAACGGGTACGGGTGTATTTCTAGGCAAGACTCTAAAACGAAAGGAACAAAAATGATGAAATAATGTATATGATGCTACGACAAAAATAAAAATGCCCAGAATGGGGCAACATGTAGAAATAAGCGAGCAGACAGCTGAAGGTAGTCACTGACGGATTCATTTAAAGTAATAGGATGCAGGATTGTCATCTACACACAATACCACTATCCAAGTAAATGTTTTACAACTAAATAAAACATACGTTAAAAAAACGGGNATGTTTTACAACTAAATAAAACATACGTTAAAAAAACGGGACGCCGTTTTATATTGTAAGGATTTACTTAAAAAAGATTTTTCGAAATACGAATGTTAAAACGGTAAATAAGGTGGAATATAATTTTCTTAATATATCTCACAAACTAATTGATACACAATATCGATTTTCATCTGTAAAAGTTGCTTATTTATACAACAGAAATAATGTCGTTTTTTCGTTCTTTTGTTTATAATGTGTGGAAATGAGTTTGTCGTTAGCGCCAACGACTCGCTATGCTACTTGAGCAATATTTCACGAACTACTTGAGACATCACGGTTTTAGCTCGTACATAGTCGTAAGTAAAATTTATGAAAACCAATACATGGAATTTCAATTTTAAATCGGTGAAACTGTGTGAAAATGATTAGTATCTTGGTCTGAACGACTAACACTTTCAAAGCAGAGAGAAATATATTAAGGACACTGGTTTAAAATTATTATGGGACTTGGCTTATGTATTGTAGTCGCTCACTCATAAGCGATTTTTTGAATCTTAGAAAAATATCACGAATTAATTAAGAAATCATTCATAAACGTAAACGTGCAATTACCTAAAATAACAAAAAGTAACTAATATCACAAAAACATGTTCTTATTTTAATTATTGAGGTTTTAGGGATCGCCAACATCTTAAATCATTAGAGCCCTCACAAATCTAAATATAAAGAACAAAGGAAAAGAAAGACAACAGTTGATTAATATTTTAAATGAAAATATTTGCTAAATTCTTAAGAAATTAATTGTTTTCTTAAAAAGGAAAGGAAGAATGAAAGGAAAGAAGAATGTAAATTTAAATCCCCCCGAAAACTTGTGGGAGGAGCTCCGACCCATTTATGAATTTCAGAAGTTTATTAACATGGTCCGTTTCATTACTGAGTAGCCTGTTGCTAAATCTCTCGAGCGAAGTAACAAAATCTCTCGAGCGAAGCCAGGCAGGATCGGTAAGATTCCTTCTAAACATGTGCCCGTAAGTACTCAGAGGTATACGAAACTAATTTTGAACAAGAACGGAAGAAAAGAGATAAAGAACACAAAGAAGACGACGGAAGACGCCATCATGAGGTCGTCCAGAGCAAACAAAACGTGCGTTGAAGAGCAAGCAATGCAGGGCGTTCATTGCCCACGAGGGCACCGGAAGATGCCTGCCTCGCCTCCAGGCCGAAGGGCAGAGGTTGGGAGTGGGAGCGACAGCTCCTGTGGCAAGCCCTTCACTGCTGTCGCTGCCACTGCAACCCAATAATACCAGCAGTTTCCGCTCTATAATGAATGGAAAACAGCCCCACGGTACGTATACAAGCAGCGGACGCCGTCGGAGATGAAGGCGACGATGCGCTATGCATGTTGGGCCAGAGAAGCGCTCCCAGCCGGTGGATCCCCTAGACACCCCTCCGAACTTCAGCAAGATGACGCAAAAATACCCAACGGATTATTCCGCACGAATGTCTCAAACAGAGCTCCGTCCATCGAATACTTCTTCTGGCATAAGCTTAGGAACGTTGATAAATACTTTCTTCCCAGTAAGAGACTTTTCTTCGCGGGAAATGCATTTTACGAAAATTTCCCTAAACATTCGGTACTGATAAGTTTCGTGAAGAAACTGAATAGGATGACCTATCTCCAGGTGAGATCTAGCTTTGCACCTTTCTCCAACTACTTCAAAACTTAGCAACTGCACTTAAGATTTCAATTTCCTTACGGTTAATCTGTTTGAAGCTCAGAATTCGCCATTTGACGGGAATGATTTTGGTAGGATGTAATATATTTAGCACAGGTAGCGCATTGAATGATTTATAATCCTTACATATTTTGCTTATTTCCATTTATTCCATACTACCTTCATTCTCCCATTTTGACGTTAAAAATTTCCTACAATTGCCCAGAGACCTATATCTGATTAAGTTACTACAGTCATTGTAACTAGCTGTAAACTTATGGTGAGAGGAATACAGCGAAAATTGACCACACATAATTCACGAAGAAGAAAGCATGAACTTTTAAGTTTCAGATAAGTGTCTGGCGATGGTGTGAATATCAGGTATCTGTCAGTCTCCAGTGTGCTTACTAGGGTTACCAGGTAGTGCGTGAAAAGTTTCCTGTAGGTGTGCAGAAGTCTTCCATAGCCTCGAACTGAGCGGGGAACCTGCACCGCT
>NNCF01128425.1:0-31544 GCA_002313205.1 Laupala kohalensis
ATAATGGCAATTGATAATTAAAATTACTAAAGTAGTCATTACTGTGTCAAAATAAATAAAAATATACTTGTTTTTGCTTAATATAATCCTGTACAACACATGAATTTGTGACTGAAATAAAAAGAAACATGTTTAAAATGAAAATTACACACTACCTACATATTAAATCTGTATAAAACATGAATAAGAGAAAAGCAAAACAAAAGGTATTTTAATATTAAAGTTATGTTTCATTTTCTTTCTTGTCCGACGTAGCTCTTGGAGTTTCTATTCCCATTCATGTTTTTGTGTAATTATCCAAGTCATTAGTTCTTCCAACACGAGGGTGTAAGTCGAAGAAATCCAATTTTCAAAGTTTCACATTGGAGATAAAAAAAATTGTAGAAGAAGTAAAATATTACCAATTCTTTATGAGGCAAAATAACCTAAACAAGACGAAATGTACTCTATATTATCGCTATTTTATATCCACTTGTAATTCTTGGAGTTTCTTATCCCATTTGAGTTTTTGCGTTATAATCCAGGTCATCATCTCTTCCAGCAATGGCTGTAGATCTGAAGTCCATAGTGACGCCATGTTTTCTCGAGTAAGTTTCTTCTTGGTTAAATGTTCAAATTCATTTCTATTGTCGCGAAATTCATAGCAGTCTGTTAGCAGATGTAACGATGTGTCAGTCTGTCCACATCGGCAGAGCGGGTCATCAGTCAAATTAAGAGATGCCAATCTTCGGTTAAATGGGCCATGGTTAGTCATGATCCAGACTGACTCCTTTCTTGCCAAACTATCAGCTCCATTTTGCCCCATGGTGGTGACGGATGGAAGAAACGTAAAGACGGAACGACTGACCTTGGAGGACTCGCTCCATCTTTCCTGCCAACATTTCAGGATCAAGTTTGTTATTGTGTTCTTCCATGAATTTCTGGAATTGACCTGTGCCATAATATTATTTTCATCGATTGTCTTTAGTACTACTTCACCTGTGGTGCTGGTTTCTGCTGAGTAGTACTTATTTCCGATAAAGAAAAGTCTTTTGACCTTCTGATCGCGTACCTGGCTGTCAGTTTCTGAGCCGTGAGGTCAAGAGGTATAAGTCCTGTTATTACCTGCAGTCCCTCGGTAGCAGATGTTCTGTAAGTTCTCGTGATGGTTAAGAGAGACACTCTTAGAGCTTTTTCAAGTATTGCTCTTGATCTTGACAGTTGTGCCATGGGTGCCCATACAGAGCAGCTAAACATGATAATCGGTACGAAGGCTCCTTGGTAAATAATCTTTAGAATACGTGGCGAGATGAGTTTTTGCTCACCGGTTATTCTTAGTTTCGAAAAGAGTAATTTTCTTTTCGAGCACTCCATTTCTAAATGTTCTTTGAAATTTAATTTAGGGTCCAACAGCACTCCGAGGTATTTCTGAATTTTCACGGATTTTATTCTAGTGTTGTTTATGTACACTACTGATAACATAAAAGGGCCCATTTATTTTTCTAAGTCCCACGCTCTGACCAGTTTTGGATCTGTTAGGTTTGCAACGCCTCCCTCCTCTTGCTTTCCCTTCGAGATGGGAAGTTTCGTTCGACCAATCGTAGGTCTATTTGAAACGGCGCTCATATTTGGAAGACATCGTGCGGCGGGTAAATCGTAACGAGACAAAATGTTTAATTACACCGCTATTAAAGAAATATTTTGTATTTTTTTATTATACACATTTTGGACTTCTATAACAACAATATTCTGTATATTCTTGACTTCAATAAACTTTACCATTCTCTATATTTAAACGACATCTCGAGTTCCCGCCTTTGAAAACTATTAAAGATGTTTTCGCTGGTGACAACTCCAGCTTCGCTTCCGCACATCACTTTAAGATCTTGCTAATTACCTCTTGTCCCTTCGCTGCTAAAGTAGCTCGAGTATCGGCTTCTATGACAACGATCATGTCGTCAGCATACGCAATGACATTATGATCGTCTTCTTCTATTTTTCGAAGAATGGGATCTATTATGAGGTTCCACAGAACGGATCCGGAATTTGGGCCCTGCGGACATCCTTTCGTTGTAACTTTGGTTCTCTCGCACACTCCAGATTTAATGGTCGCGTTACGATTCGTAAAATAGTCACTGTACATGTCATACAAGTTCCTTGGACATTTGATCTCCCTAAGTCGATGTAAAGTATATGGCCACCATGCATTATCGAAGACCCCTTTAATGTGAAAGAAAAGTCCCACACAATGCTTATATCTGGTGTTTTTGATAGTGGTGACTAACTTGTTTACGGCATCTTCTGTTGAACAGTTTTTTTCGGAAGCCGTATTGACAGTTTGAGAATCCTCCGTTGTTTTTCACATACTTCACGTGACGGCTAGTTGCGATCTTGTCCAGGATTTTTCCTAAAGTTGGTAACAGACAAATTGGTCTAAATGAATTTACTTCATCTGTAATTTCTTTAGTTTTTGGTATTACATGTACGATGGCTTTCTTCCATATATTTGTAAATTTTCCCTCCCTTAAGCACTGGTTATAAGAGTCAGTCATAGGTATAATTAAATTATCCAATCCTTTTTTTATGCATTCAGCTGGGATCATGTCGTGCCCGGGCGCTTTCCGCTTCTTTAAACTGTTTACAATGTCTACTATTTCTTTATGTGTTATTTTTGCGTCATTTACATTCCAATCATAAATTTCAGTGGTTTTATTTCTCAGGCTGCTATGAAAATTGTTTTCATTGTGATTTGAGTCATCAGGTAGTAGTTATTCAGTAATTCTTGAGTAGTTTCTTCCCAAGTAGTGGAGTACCCATTATCTAACCGTATAGTAGAAATGACTTTATTTATTTTAATTTTCTCAGTCGCAATATTATACGGTACTCCCCAGGTATCCATGGAGGATGATTCTTTAACATATGTAGTCCAAGAATCCGTTTTTTCTTTATAAACTTGACTTTTAAATTCTTTTCTTGATTCTTTAAAGTTCGAAAATGCTCTTCCATCAGGATCACCCAATATAGATTTTTTTTAGTTTTCTGGTAAATTCGCCGAAATTTTTTCATTCTTATGTGTAGACGAGTTAAGCGAGGGGTCCACCACCTTAGTTTCCTAGCATCGGAAGCGTTTGTTCGCGGGATGCTTTCGTTGGCAGCTTCTTGAATTAGTTTCGTCAGCGTTTCCGCCTTTTCCTCGACGGACAGACTTTGCCAAGTACTTTCGAAGGTTACTATGTTTCTTTTTAAAATGATGTTGTAATGCTTCCAATCAGCTTGTGAGATATCGAAGCGAAGTTCTTGTTCGGCATCTCCTGCATGGGGAATGTCTTCTTTCCGTGTAATTTTGATTACTCTATGGTCACTCGTTGTCAGGTCCGGAATAATTTTCCAAGAGTAGAATTTTTTTGTTTGTTTTTTGGGGGGCTTTACGGTAGACGTTGTTGAAGCCTTTCATATTTATTAATGTTACATCAATGTTTGACTGTCCGCGCTCTGAAGTCCAAAATGTTGAATATTTGCTTTGCGAGTTAACAACATAGAGGTTGTTTCTTTCGATTACTTCTTCAAAGAGCTGACCTCTGTCGTACATTCCATCATTAAACCACATACGTGATTTTGCATTTGCATCTATACTAATTATTATCGGCTGATGTATGGTATTTTCCATTATATGCAGATATTCCTCGAAAGGAAACGTTTCAGCTGGAGGAAAGTATGCTGATATGTTTGGTTCGAATCCTCGTCCCCTAACTTCACATACAATTGGTATTGGTTCATAAATTGTATAAGTAAAGTTACTAAAAGTTTCTGTGAGGAAACCACAATCGCTGAGTAAGATGTTAGGATTCTAGACGTGTTTTCAGCAATTCTGAATGGATAACTCAGTCCTGCAACTTTACCCTTGTAAGTGTAAGGCTCTTGGATGAGCGCGATGTCAATTTCCTGTCCTACTAATTCTTCTTCTAATTGAAACGTAACTGATTTTGATTTGTTTAGATTATGTTGTATGATTTTAACTTCCATAATCTGTTCTTTCTTTTTCAATTTCCAAAGCTCTCTGGTAGACAGGACACTTCTTATCGAACACGTCGTGACCGTGATTTTTCAATCCCTTATTGATGCAGTTTATGCACTTTTCTTCTTGATGCAGTTTATGCACTTCTTTTCTCCTTCTACGAGAAGAGAAGAATTGCGTTGTCGCGAGTCATGCGGTCCGTTTTCAGTCTTGAATGACTGCCAACCCACATTCATCCGTCCGGTGTTCATTGCTGTCCTCCAGTAGATCGGCGGCATTTCTATAACCCACGAACAATTTTTTGACAGTGTTTTTGTTCCGATCTTGTATCTGATTTTGAAATCTTTCTCGTCAGCTGAAGGGAAATTTGTCGTAATCAAGTTTTCCAGGAACATCCCATCATCTTCAAGTTTCGAGATTCCGTGGACAATCCTTTTCGGTCATTTTTTCTTCTTTTCAACAATTTCTAAATCTGGAATTTTCTTGATCGTTTCTTCCAGTGTTTTCCTGTCTTCCTTTGCTGCTACATTGAAGATGGCGTTTTTATTCGTCGTTTCTTTATACCAGTTAACTCTTATATTTCGTTGCGCAGGAATATTTTCTTTGATTTTACTCTTTAGCGCTTCCATCCCTTTATTAAGTAAATTCCCCTTTTGTTTCACAATTACTGGTTCGAGCTTCGTTGGATCATTAAGCGACCACGTTGGCGTTTTTTTGGCTCTTTCTAAGTGCACCCGCATAAGATGTACTGCTTGGAAGTTTTGATTCTAAAATTGAACTTGTAATTTTCTCGACAGCCTGAAACATTGCCTGTTCAGGGATGTTTATAGCTTTCGCCCTGATTTGTAGCGTACTGAGCGCGTCTTTTATTATCTTTAATTGTCCGTCAATACTAGAAACATTTTCGACTTTCAGTTTCCTTTGTGAGGACTGAATATACTTCAAAATTTCATGGATATCGTTAGCAGCATCCCGAACAACCCTGACAATTTTACCAGTTGATTTAAAAGTATTCACTTCTTGCTCCATTGCGGCGTTGGATTTCTCGCACGCGACACTGTCCTTGGAGGCCATCGCCTCCGCTGCGCAGCACTTGCGTCAGCATTCGCTCGACGCACGCCGCGTCGTGGCGATGAGTCCACAAAGATGTTCACGTAATATTTTCCCAATGTATAGATTCAGAAGAACAAAATCAATTTTCCACCAAATAAAGGCACAAATACACAAGACTATTCACCCATTACGTAGCTTACACATAAAACTATACATATTATAAAATTTAGAAAGTTACTGTCACTCTTTACCACAAAAACATCGATCAACAGCGGAGCGCAGTAAAACGCGACCGCCTTCGACGAAGCTCAAGATGGATAAATAGATATAGATAGATAAATATAGATAGGTACATAGGTGGATATAGATAGATAGAGATAGATAGAGATAGATGGATATAGATATGATATAGATAGATATTATATATCGTATATATAGATTGATATATAGATAGATATATAGATAGATAGATAGTGCTATTCAGGTGGTAAAAATACGGTGAAGTTACGTAATACAACAACATCAATACTGGTTCTCTCGGAGAGAAAATATGACTTATGGAGACAATGTTTATTGTGTTTTTCCAAGACTGAATTCTTCCTCGGATGAAAAATAGGAACGACAAAGATTTGGGTTATTCTACAGAAATTGAGAAATATATGTCCAAAACACCCAATCTGGTTAGGTTCAAATTTTTTCAATATTTTAAATTTTGCTAGTACAACATACTGATACAAGTGAATTGGATCATTTATCATCATCAGATTCAATGTGCATGACACCAATAATAATTTATTTACGTATTTTTCCTGATTCCTTTGTAATTTCGTGTTTCACTCGTCTGTCATTTTTGAGATACACTCCTGTCAAGGTCAAGATGGTCTTATAGGAGTGGTCAATGTGGTGGCAACCGTGTGGGTTTCCGCCGAAACAAATGTAACCTGCTGTAACATCACACCACAAGCCCTGATGCGATGTTAGTATTTTTTGGTAGAAGCGGGATCCACATAAATATACCACAACCCTTATGGTAGAGGTCGCTGCCACCAGCCCAGTTTCCCAGGCAATCAAACACACGTGTAATAACAATAAATAATGATTTAATACAAATTAACTAGAAATCTGAATTTACAAACGGAGACAAACTCCCAAAATCCTTAATACATTTAATAATCTGTTATTACACAAGTAATGCTATCGGAAAGCATTAATTACACTTGGATAAATTTAGTTGAAGACAAATAGTAAAAACCCTCAGGTTATATGAACCTTCAAAATTATAAGTTGTTTTCCCCAACAACTAACTGATACAAGTTACGACACTCGTAACTAGTAATGACTTCATTACGACTACCGCAGCAGCCTAACAAACATCTGGTCTCCGTGACCTAGTCTAGCCCGAACACTTCTCCCGTGCCGGCGGACTTCTACTTCCCCGTAAAGAGTCTCAGAAGATCTTCACTCCTCCCAATATATACTGCAGAGGAAGTCACGTGATCAGCAATTAACCATGCCTTCACCACCACATCTTGCAAGTATTCTTCTTGTGCGCCCCTTTGGATTCTAGGAACGCAGTCTGCGCCGCGAAGGCGAGCCACCTTTGGTCCCAGCTTAGCGCACCCTTTTCAGTGTGTCTTATTGTTCTATTTCCGGCGACGTACTTCATTCATTACTTCGCAAAATTCTTCTTTTCTTTAGGTACACCCAAATTCCAGTGGACCTCGCATGGGTCAACGACACAGGCCGCATTCTCCGAAATCAATTGTACCTTCCTTAGAAGTGAAAGGTGTATGTTCAAACAATACCTCAATAACTNTTTAAGTTCGTCGCACTTCCGTCTTAGCGCCGACCGGCCACTTTCTGTAAGTTTCTTAACAGTATCCGGTTTGTGAAATGCAAGGAAATATTAATATTTCACAAATTGATAGAATGTCTTGGCACCGACGTTACACCTGCTTTATTACTCAATAATCTCAGTTCTTTTGTGTGCACACTTCGGATGTGTCACTCCTTTGTATGCCGCAAATTTTCACATTTTCGTAGAATTTACGTTTAATATCATATTTAGGCACCGATTTACGTTTAATATCAAATACAATTGTTCTGATGTTATATTACTATTTGATGTTACTATTTGCTTACACCTGAAGAAGACTCCAATTTCTAGTTGAAAAATGGTGTACTGAGATAGCACAATAAATACTGTGATCGTTCAAAAATGGCCGTACGGTATGATTTATTTATCTGAAATTGTAATTTGAGTTCTTTAAAATATATTCAGTAAGTCAACTGTCGGCGTGGCTATGGCTGGACGACAGGGTTTCAATTCCTGGAGAGGTCATGGGCGGGAGTGGGGGGACTCACATATTCGGCGTGCTATAAAATGAGCACGGAATCTATCCCCAGAATCAAATTGTACGCAGTGTGGAATCTACCCCGCCCCACAGAAACTTTGGGTATCTTGTGGGAGAATTTGCTTTGACGCATAAAACAGACAAAATTATCGAAACTCTCACTGTATTATTATTGCTCGAATTTTCAGCCGACACAATAATGTAGAATTCGATGAAACTTGAACATTCCTGAATAAATTTATATTTCTTGAAATTACTGAAATATGCACTGTGTGCAATTGTGGTGAAGTGGAAGGTCAAAGGATCCAATACTTGCCCTATAGCATGTTCTCGCGGGTTCAAAGTGTGTAGTGCTCCACAGTTATTTAGACATGGTATTTATTTTACACGGTGTGGAATAGGGAGTCAATGTTAAAGTATGAAAGCCCTCCCCCCATGACCGCTCTAGGATTTGAACTCCGGTTCTCCACAACCCTCTATCCCCTTACGCTGCTGTTGAGATATTATACAGAATGAGTCGGTAAACGCAAATACCTCAAATATCTCGTGAACAAAGTGAAAGTGTGGTTTTCACGTAGATAAATTCAAACATTGGGTCAATCATTTGATATGTTCAAATGAAGAGTAGTTAACTCAGGTAAATTGACACTTTTATTATTATTTTTATTTAAAATTGAACTATGTATTTTTTCAGCACTGATTTCAAGCATACGAAGACGAAAACAATATTCACAATTCTGTTTCCCTCTTTTTTATGAAATTTAATAATTGTTATATCTCTGTATTCATATGTTAACGGACTTTGAAGTAGCTGACAAAAAAAACTAGTTCCTTTCGAGAAGTCAGTAAATAAACCTACACTGTTAAAAAACTACCAAGCTATTGAAAACCGCTGTTCGATATCCTTGTTTGTTTAGCACATAATTAAGTTGTTCACTTTTAATAATTCACTCCGTATATTAACTAACCTATATCCGTGCTGAAGAAATCCTAACTAACTAACTACTTCTGTCAAGTATCCTCAACCTCTACAAGATAAAAGTATAAGCAGATCTTTAATTATTTCAATTTTTGCTCTTTTGCAGGTAAGAAAACTATACTGTTGTGGTGCGTTTTCGTTGCAATGTATATTCATGTTATCAGCGACCTTCATTCTAAATCCGGCTGGAGCCGTCACGTGTCTTACGTTCGCTGTCGGATTTGGAGCATTTGCACTATCGGCATTTCTGTGAGAGAATACTATATAATTATTTTTACAATTATTTGCACGAACTGGAAAGAGAAAAATAGTATTTAATGTGTGGTACGTTATATTTCAGAGTGAACTACTTGGATGTTGCTCCAAAACATGCCAGTGTTTTATTGGGAATTGGTAACACTGTCGGCACAGTGCCAGGGATAATCAGCCCAACTATCACGGGGTATATCACTCAAAATAAGGTAAAGATTGTTTTTTTGGTGTTACAGGTTCAAACATTTAGAAGTCAATAGTATAGAAAAATTCATAAAATAATATCTAGCTTTTCAGTCCTTTGAACGACTATCAAAAGAACATATTGTGCAGAAATGAGGTTAATATTTACTTGGATGTCAATACTTTGGGTAGATAGTACATGGAACCTTTGCCACGGAAAACTTTTTGTGCACACCTTGCTATTATGATAGTAACAATATCTGTAGTTTATTTTCATACACTGCTCCCAGAATAATTTTTATAAAATTATTAAACCTTTGAAAAAAAGAGTAATTAAAAAGTATTCGATTTAATTCTATGAGTTCACTAGATTTATTGTTAACCCTTAAAAACCCAGTATGTGTTTGTAATGTACCTGATCAGTAGTGTCTTTTGAACACATATAAAATTTAAGACATTCAATAAAACAGAATCTTAGGAATCACAATTTTATTACCAGAACATTTTAAAAATTATTAATAGTACTAAATATTTTTAATACTATTTCTACATACTATTTTCTTGGTTGAATGCTCAGAACACACATTTAGGTTACATTTATCAGAACATTGTTTTGAAGTTCTAGAAACTTTAGATGGACAAATATGACAGTGCTTATTTCTTTCCATCGCAGATTCTTCATCTTGAACTGCATCTTGTAGTTTACTTGTGCCTGCAACATTCTGCATTGCTTCAGTGTGATACTGAGTTTATCCTTTCTTTCCTCGTCTGTGCACTGCTCATGAGGATAGCTAATTCTCATATTTCTTTCGTTGATTCTTTGAGAATATTTCTTTCGTTGATTCCAAGTATGATACAATTTTTTTCCGTATTATGAAATATGCAATTCCAATAATTCAATATGTTAATCTATGATATTTTGGAAAAACGCTATCGGTCACCTGTTCGTCTTACATCGAATTGTGTATTCATGAACCATTTCATCTGGGGTATCGACACCGCCTTTAGTTGCATTATAGAAAAGGTTTAATTCAGAATTATTCGTATTCTCTTCAAATAAATTGAAACTGTCTATGTAATTGTAGATTGCTTTTCCTGGTGGAAGAACAACTTTATGACTTCTGCCACTTATTATAAAACCGGAAAAAAACAGGGAGGACTACAAGGCATAATACATGAATTCTTCATATTCAGTATCATTTTCACTAGACACATAATTTTCATCATCACTCTTTTGTAAAGAACGTCGGATATCTTTATCAGTCAAATCACTAGCCGTTAAAAACAGGATTACTATGACGCTAACTAAATGCACACATACTACGTGTGTTACTGTTCAGAAGTACATTGCTTGTAAAGAGTAGAAGAAATTATTGGACGGACTCTAAAATAGATAAAACACCATTTGCCTAACAACACGTGTACAAATAACTATATTTACTTATGATATGGACAATAACGTCAATAGTTTACGCTGAAACAAGATTACATGGAAGTTTCAAAACTTGAAAATTCTGATAAATTTCTGAAGTGCCTAATGGACACATCTGGGCTGTTACGACGCTTTTTCAACACTCGTTGAATTAATAAAAAACAATGTACTTCTAGAAACTTATATTTACGTCATTGTGGAGCTCAAACAATGGGAGGATAATAGATACAGCGATTTCGTTATACAATATATATTCTTGATTCAGTTGGCAAATCAAATTAAAAATGTGTTCGTTGGCCACTAGTGGGTTGTTAAGGGTTAACCTATAGTTTTTCGTGTCGTACCGGAAGAAAACTATCATATTTTACCGATAAAGTTATTTTTATCAAAAAGTCAAGTTGCATGAGATAATTTACTCAACAGAATGAACAGAACCACTGATATATCTATTGTGTTAGAAATTACATTCATGATTATAATTATAATGACAACTCAGTCGAATTAAAGTCTTATATCAAACATATGCTTATATATATTTTCTTTTCAAAACTTTTCTCAATACACCTATGTACGAACAAACGTTTTTTTAAAATCAAAGTGAGCCTCAGAAAGTGTAGTCCAGCTACAAATATTTCTTTATAGGTACACTTATTTGACCCAAACATCTTAATAAGTATGAATCAGTCGTATATCCCATAAAACAATTTTAAACCTCAAATAATAAAATTTATTTGATGTAATATTATTAAAAATCTTTCTGGCATACAATTTTGATAACGATATTTCCTTAAGCTCAACCGGCATTTATCAACTATCTTCCATTTTCGGCGTATTATTCCACCAAAATGTCCGAGGATAAGTATTTTTACATCCCGATAACTTTTTTTTCATTTTTCACCTAGCTCCACTTTGCTTCTCTATAGTAGGCTCTACTCTTTGATTTTATAAATTGATTGACGTTGATTTCTTTGCTTGTCGTTGATTTCATTCTTTTGCTGACTAGTCTGTCTTCCAAATATATTTTTCCCTTGCACAACTTCTGACCTGTTGTTTACAGAAGTGAAACGTTTTGTACTATAACTTATTTGGAGAACATGTTGACTTTATCAGTTATTTTTATATAAATAAAGCAACCTTAAAATAATTTCCTTTGGGAGAAATGTAGGTGAAGAATAAACATTTCTGTTGCTTTCTTGTAGACTGCGGCGGAATGGCGGATTGTTTTCTTCATTGCAAGTGGAATCTATTTTTTTGGTGCTGTCTTTTATGGGATATTTGCTTCCGCAGAAGAGCAAAGTTGGGCTAATGACGGAACTGAAGTTGAGAAGTCACCAACTGATCATTGATCTAGTCAATGGACACATTTTGGATATTTTATTGGCACAGTATGACGTATATTAACAGTGCATCCGGACAACAGAAGAATCTACGAACCGTTTGCATTTGTTATGAATACACAGTTTCAATATCCAATTAATTAATATACAGTTTATGAACTTCGAACTGAGGTGATGGATGATGAACCAGAATTGTCTCATGACAGGTAAAATGATAAACGTGTCTAGATAGAATGAGAAAATCTACAGAAATGATAGCAATAAATAAAAACAAACGCCCTGTCAGAGAATGATTATATGTTTATTATACCATACTTATGGATAAGTGACTCAAAGCTAATGCTGTATGAAGGTTACCAAGACTTCTTATAATACAGTGCAAGTAAAATATGTGTTATGGCAAATACGAGTCTATGAAATTTCTTCCTACAAATGATCAGAATCACATTTCCTGTATATTGTGCAGAAAAAGTCAGATCATTGTTTGTTTTTCCAAAATTTATCAAGATTTTTAAGGAAGCTGTATAGTCAAGTAAAGGATTTAAACATCTAGGTACATATTAACCGTAACTGGGATTTGGTCAAGACTTTTTGAATTTGCAACCCAATGAATGTGTTGTTTTCTGTGGCAAGAGAAAAAACAGTGTTACTTGCAAACCATGTCAGGATATGTTTAAATATATCACACTCGTCCTAAGAACATTATTTATTGTTCTCCTTTGCTTCTTGGAGTCTTTACTAATCTTTCCATAATAAAGGTAATAATACTCACCCTACTTTAACACATCCCTTTTCAATTTGTAGAAAAAACTATAACGTCGTAGTATTTTACATTATTTTATCTGAGCTCACATTTCCCCCCTAAGTATTAAACGTTGACGTATATCAAAATTTTTCCAAGATCGTATACAAAATTGACAGGTCAGGTTTAGTTAGGAAGATGAAATAAATCTGCCCAATCTTTTAGGACCTCACTTTTACGTTTTACTGGTTTGATTTAAAAGAGATTTTGCACGAAACATCTTGCCTGATATATGGGGAAGTTCGAGCACTATGAGTTTTCTCTTAATTGGGTAATGTTCTACTTTGTCCTCAATCTAGGACTACGTTATTTTACCTGTTCCAGATGACATTAATTTTTTTTTTTTTGAAAAATACAATACAATCATATAATTTTAGTGAACTAGTATTGTTCTCGGGAATTTTATAGTTTTGGTAGAAATATTCTTTATTGAATTGTCGTTGATATCCGTAAACAGTACGGTGATCATTCCTCAACCGCGCCAAGTAAAATGAAGTTCACCTAACCAACGTTAATTACGTTCATCTAAGCGATCTCTCATTCGCATATACACTTTCCCACGTCTTATCATAATTGTTACAAAAAGTGCCAATACAGCCAGATAATTTCTATAAGAAATCTTTTAAAAAATATATTAGACTCAAGACGATGTACAAAGTACTTCATCAGTATCGTTCTTTGTTTCTTGCAGCACCTCCACAAGTTATCGGTTATAGATATAAGGATAATCTGAAATATCAGAGAATACGTTTCCATATATTTAACTCAGAACTGGCTGCTGATTTTAACGAACATACATTCTACAGACATTATATAATAATTAACAATTATAAATTATTAATTATATAATAATTTCAACTTTACTTCTACTTACACATTTGTTGCATGTAAGGAGAATTTGTACGATAGCAAACCTAATTNCGCTTAAGCGATGATTAATGTTGCACTTGGACAATACTTCATAGTCCTTACGAATTTGGTCGCAAGGTAATTTCAGATTTTAAAATTTGTGTTTAACTTGCAGATTTTAACCAGCAACCCCGAGATTTTGAATTGGTTTCTCCCCAGCCGTTTCACACAATTTTACAGTGTGATATAAATAGACAATTGCACCAGCCCACCTCCCTGAGTCCACCTCCCTTGCTCAATGCTTAACTATACTGCTATTACTAGTACAATGCCGTGAGTTTCCGTTCACGAGTCTATAAAAAAAGTCAAATGATGTATTATCTTGTCTGAACAGTTCTAATCAATAAATTATTGAATGAAACTACTTTACTTTCATAGATTTGATTTATTATCAATTAAAGAAACTTTACAACGTTTTCACCTCCACTGTGGGCCATCATCAGGTAACTACAAAAATTACTGTGGCGTTTTAAAATGCCGGAAATGAGAGAAAGGGTTTACACAAATCACAGAATACGGAAAACACGGACAAAATCAAGGTCGTTTCATTCAATAGTTATATTCAAGTTCTACGGGCGTAATTACAATATGGATCCAGACAATATATATCCAGAAAGTGGCGTTGATTTACTAACATATAAAAATCCAAACATTCATCTCAAAATATTAGATTATATGTTTCATTCCTTATAACGTTGGGTTATTCACATGTCTTTGTATCTCTTTCTTACTTTCTTTTGGTTGAATATGTAATCTAGTCAAGGGTTTTGGCTTTGCTTCTCAGGATTTAAGCGACAATATCACTGATTGTTACGTATCGTAAGTGACGTAATTAGAACCTAGAGTGCGGGTTGAAGAGAACAGTCATCATTTGACCTCTTGCTCGAGAGCAGATGTGAGTTGTTCAGCCAGTGAAAGGACCACCACGACGCCCCTTCGATGTTTTGCAGAGGTTGCATTTTCCGCCTTATTAGCTCCTATCGGTTCCGCTTGCAATGGCTGGCGGTTCAGAGAGTGAGAGAGAGCAAACAACCGAGAGAGAAAAAAACCCTGTTCTCTTCCCGAATCCACTTCTTGGCTTTATTACCACTCTCGTGGAGAAACCGAATCCATGCTGTTCCTTCCGGTCCCATTCTTTTATTCTGAAGTGATCTCAATACTCTTCCCGAGTGATTTATATTTACTGTATAATAAAACATTTTTGAAATTGAAAGAAAAATATTTGATGGAAATATAATTAAAATATGCGTAACAACGTTGAGGGGTTTTATTTTGTGAAAGCTGGAAACAAAAAACCGGTCTTGGGCCAAGGTTACGAGTGATTCATAGTAATTGATACGGGAATGAATAAAGTATAGTCTGATCGAATAGGTCGCGGTACGTAAACGAGAGAGTAATTTCTGCACTGGCCTTTATTCCGAGTAAGTTTCATGTCATTGTCCTTTTCAGTACAATCACACAAGTTTATTAGTAATATTCTTTAACCGTATAGTCAGCAAGAACTACGGAAACCATCTTTATTAGTTTGATCACGAAAATCAAATACATTGAACCATGTTGATATAGTTCAGTTTATAAGCTGAAGTGTACGAGAGGATCATCTTTGGTACTTCTTCGTAAATGTTTAGCAGAATAAGGGACATGAAAGATCCCCCTGTGATATGAAGATCACGTAAATCTCTTCGTCTACAATTCAACGACTAGACTATCTTTTTCTGATAGATCAGTGAAATAAGAAATGAAGAACTGTTTTGTAATGTAACTGTTTCAAAAAAACTGTTGTTTTGTAACTGTTTGTAATTGCTTTTTTGACAAAGTTTATATTTATATTTAAGAAAACATATTTATACTTCAAGTTAGTAATATATCGAGAACTCTCAAGTTAGCTCTTTCCGGAAGTGGTATTTTTATCTTATAAAACGAGAATGCTAGTCAGAATTTCGACGTTATATTAATAAAGGGTCAAAATTAAAAATAAATAAATAATGGGTTTCTAAAAAGATGGTACGTACTGCATGTTATAATATGGATCACAATATTTTATCTCGTAGTAGAGAGATACTTTATCTCATATAAGAGGGACAATCTACGCAAATGTGAGGTGAGTTGATTGACACAGTTGGATTTAGGAATAGGCAATTGCAAGATTTTGGGGATGCCAAAAGAAAGAGACGAAAAAATTCAAACATTTGGAAAAAATATTGTTTTCTAAATATGTATTTATTCTAAATATGTTCTTTAAAATGACTTTCAAGATTTTCGTTGGATCAACTAAGATTTCCCACGAATTTAAAACTAAGTTTTATTTTCAGATAGGTTTCTTTTAGTTTTTTGTATAATTATATTGTTTATACTATTTTGTATCTAATAATAAATAAATAAGTAAATAAAATATATAATTATTTATTTGTTTATATATTTTATAAATATTTAATACATATGTGTATAAAATATGCTCTCAAAGACCGTTATAATTACTATTTCTTAGGGGCGCCTAGGTCTCAAATCTACTTCTAGATTGAGAGTACATATAAATTATTATTTCAATACATGTATTATTTTGTATCTTTACTAAACACGTGATATTATAGATATAATTCTGTTCTTATAGGTAGAATATCGTATTATTTCTCACGATAGAGTAAAAAACAATTTTTTCTTAAACTTGGTTGAGGAAGGTGAAACCCTAAATCGTGTCGCAGATTCTATTGTACCAATTTGCCCTGAACCATGGTTTATTCTTTTTCCTTGAATCGAACTTCCCCTTCTTTTGTCTCTGTAGTTTCATTTGCCGCCACTGCACAGTCAGCGCTTCTCGAGTTCTCCCATCTGTTCAGACATCTCTATCTCCTCCATTGACAAACGAGGTCCAATATCGAAGGCAACAGATGTGAATAGCGAATGGACAGAGAGAAAGGTTCTTCGTCACCAACAACCATTTTTTTCCTTCGCCTGTTACTCTCCAAGGGAAGAAAGTATGTTTCCGTGATTCTTTCTCGGTACATGAGTTGGAAAATATCTTTTCCTGCATTTCTGAGAAATAAATAACCACGTTTGATTAATTCATAAACTTAAATCTCATAATAATAATATAATATAAATCAATGAATAGTAATCCTTAGTTTTCTACTATAATCTCGTCTGTGTTTGAACTGGTTACAAACTCCTCAAGGTGATAATTCCATTTGTAATATTTTTTTAAATTGCATTGTACGTGGATTATATTTTTTCTTGAATGCTCGTTGAATAATTACCGTCACTCGTTAACAATAAACATCCGTAATATATGTTAATATCCATATGTTAAATAATTGCTTGTAAGATCGAAAAGTTTACAAGTGTTTAGTTATGACAGAACCTTAATTTTGTCATATTGAAAAAAGAAAGCAACTAATTCACCTAACAAAAGATTGAACATCACTTACAAAAAGTTGTTAACCAATTTACATTTACTAATTAATTATTTTATTTGAATGATTGTATTATGTAATGAGTCACCTAGGGTTCATATGAAAACGGTATTTTCACAATATAACAACCAGTCGGATAAAGAAATGATTATGGATCAGATTATAAAAGTTTATTCAATAAATTGAAAAGTTATACTTTTAATTAATTTTCTTCTAACCTGCATAAACAAAATTAATGTTATTTTATTAAGATATTTGTATATCAAATCTATACTTATAAAAATGAATTATTTGCAATTGGGTCTGTGACGTGGAAATCTGAAAAGTAATCGATGAAATTATTTGAAATTTCAAAAGATTCTTCTTTAGAATTATTACAACTAAAATGCAAAGTATAGTTAATATTGATGAATTACAAGAGCAGAAAAACAATTAAAATAGGCTGATAATCTTGAGGTGTGAATATTCACTCGTAAGACCATTGACTATGAAGCTTACTAATGTGTCAGCCAGAGTTCAATTGCGTTACGCGAGGTTTACAATCCACTGAACGTAGAAGCAAAGTTATGTACAGGCTTTGAAGAACATTGTTTTCAAGTACATAACCTAAAAGTGAAAAACAAAACAGAAGAAATCAGAGGTCTTAACCAGGGGATTCGTTAATTATGCTTTCTGCGTAAATTGTATCTTCCTTCTCCCTGAATTTTAAAACAATTCGTAATTACGTTCATGTATGCACACATTACTGTAAATCTTGTATTTTTGTAGGTTTGTTTCGTGATATTTAATTTTTGAGGTTAAACAAGCGAAAATTTAAATTTATTACGAAAGTAGAGAAATACGGGTAGTGAAATATGAATTTAGAATATTACATAAAAACCTTGGGTAACGCTAGGCAAAAGGAGCTATAAAATTTCATACCTGATGACAGGTATTTTGATTCCAGAATGTCCAGTAATGATTTAGTTGAGTGTTTGTAAATGAATGTAAAAGCTTGAATTATTTCTTTATTTTATAACTTTGTAAAAGGTGGTGAGGCTTGGGCCATAAGTTCTGCTTTTTTCCCAAACATATGATTTGAGTGAAGGAATCGTAATGTATCATTTCCATTTTTGAAGTGAATATATTTAATGAATTGTTTTGGGATACATTTAATTATTGTCCATACCATTTGCTCAGGTCTGTAGGAAAATACTACTTGCTTATGGTCCAAACGACCTCAGCTATGTAAGAAGTGTCGACCAAGGAAACAGCGAGTCAATGACACCGTGTCGGATAATGCCAATAATCGTTTTTAATGTGGCCTTCTGACAGCAAACACTTAAAAGTATTTAATTAGGAATTAAAGGAAAACCAATGAATTTTAATGAAGGGCACTAAATTTCTATAAACAAGGTTGCTACTTTAAATTCATCGAAATAATTTATGGCGCATTTAACTCATTAAATATAATGGCTTTTAACTCACTACATTAATGTGCTCATTCTGTAAGTGAAAAAACATTAACATATTAAATGGTAAATTTTTGACAAAACAAATTTGTGGGCGGTTTTACTTTGAAATTTAATTTTTGACCTTCGACATTTCCAATAGTTGCATAGCAAATTAATTTCTTTCTTTTAACTTTTATATGTCTTTATGAGATTTCATTTACGTTCCGTGCTCAGAACTTTCATCACCATAAATCAACCTGTTAAAATCAATCGTGTAACAAAACGTTCTGTAAACAAATACTTGTTGTTTTCTCAAGACTTCTTAAAATGTGTTTTGGAAGTAATTCGTTTTTTTCGTTTTCTTGGTTCTGTATTTCACAATATTGACTTTAGATGCAGTAGTTCACTGCTGAGACAATGTCCAATAATATCCGATACGCCGTAATATGTTGAAAGATTTTCCAGTTAACGTGGTGTTAACTGCATTACATGGCCAACTGCGGTATAAACGAAATTCTACAAATATTTAAATAATAACTGATAGTACATTATAAATACATTATGTACAGTTATTCTAATATTGAAATCAGTTCCGCGATAAAACAGGTGTTGTAAAAGACTGTCAATGAGCGCTGCCTGATACGTTTCAGAGGAACTGTTCCTGCCTTCACTTTAATGCACTTAAATACAAAAATATTTTAGCGACCGAAAACTTTTAAATTCCTCATGTGTTATTGATTTTTCAATTTCAAGTAAGACCAATGTGCTTCCCTTTCACTCCGCGCCCAGGGCAACTGTATCGCTATCCCCACCCGCGGGACCACAAGAAAGAGCACGGCGGTGGTGGTAGCATTTAATTTGTATACATAAGGTGTTAACTTAATAGTGGTACCATATTCACTTACAACATATTGCTGAGCGGTAGAGCGCGGCTGCAAACCCTGCCCGACCGAAATAGGTGAGGTTCTTTGATGGGGTTTCCCCTCACCTACTCCAGAAATTGTCGGTTTGGTGCCATAAGTTCCCCGGCAACCCGACATTTCTCCTTCCCAATTCCCTCACCCAAGTCACGGTTAGATGGAAGTGCCTGAGCCTCAAGGTCTGAAACCTAACCAAAAGACAAAAAGTAAAATGAAATAAAATAAAACACAACTGACTTCACAGCCAGGTTTTTGCCACAAGTCAAATGTACAGTAATCGATATCTATACTAAATGTGTAACGCGATAGTGTATTTGTTTCTTTGCTACCTGATAACGACTTAACCACTGAACCGATCGTGATGGAATTTGCCAAGGAGATAGTTTATATGTGCAGGATGAACATAGGCTAATTTATATTTTTTAAATGTGAGATACGAAAGATAGAAATTATTTTTGACAACAAACGTCGATAAAATCGAAAAAAGATAGCTATATTTGCTTACACTGCTTAAACGGTTAGAGATAGGTGACAACTATGAATGACAATAATGCTTGCCTCAGAGAGTTCTGGGACAGCATATGTCTATCTACAAACATTAACCTACATTATCGATAGAACGTTATTAAAAATAGAAGTGTTAAAATACTTCAATTTAAGAGAGAAGCTGAAGAAGAAAAACTCAATGATCATCTAATTTAATGGATTACTGGTTTTGTGCATTTAATAAAGATAATAAACGTATTTAAATCGTACAATTTAAAATAGTTTAGACTTAACAAGAATTTTAATGAAATGTGCAGTCACGTCCTGCCTCGGAAGCAAAAATTCTACCGGCGCGACTCCAGCGATATGGTGTGGTGTATAAGTCAAGTTTTGTATTTAATTTGTATTGTTATGAGTTTGAAATATTAGGATGAGGTACATATGCTTTTAAAAACCAGTAAGTAAAAGTATTTTGATCTTTCATAATGATAGATTTAATTTTTTTAAGTAAAAGAATATTAGTCTAAGAAAAATCCAAGGGAACGCTTGGTAATCAGCTAGTACTGAAATAAAATACTTCATCAGAAGTAAACGTTGAAATATATTTGTAGATCATCGTCAGTTTGCTAAAAGAAAAAAATTGAGGAAGCAAATCTCTTTCCACCATCCCTCTATAGTAGATTCAGACGCTTCCCTCCAAAGTGACCAAGACCTGACATGTCCAAGCGAAAAGAAAGATCACTAAATCACGAGCCTCCAACGAACTGAAATATAGCTTTCTCTCCCTTTGCTTCTCCGCGGGCAGTCACGAATTCAGTTTCAGCACCTGCTTTACCTGTTTCTCACTGAGAACGTCTCTTTCTCTTTCTACTTTTCTTATAATAATGATGGTATAGTTTATCTAATTGTATTGTCAGTTCTTGTACAAATGTTTCTAAAATCTCGTATATTATTTTTGTATCTTTCATATGTATTGGCCGATTTTAAAGTATCACGTTTTATGTATTCTCTCACTTAGTATGCTCGTTCATGTCCATGAAGCTCGTATTCCCTCAGGATATGGTCCCCCGTATGGTCAGCTGCTTCAGAAAAACACTTTCTATCTTGCATCGTCTACGGTCAGGTGACAATTACGACGGACCGGGACTCGTACCCGGGACCATCTGCATTGGCCGCAGGTGTGTTGCCACTGCGTCACCCGCCTCGACTCCCAGCCCACACATAACATCCACCTGGCCACGGTGAACCCCAAGCAAGGGGTGTGATGAGTGACCAAAGGCGGCTTCCTATGTTGAAAGCACCTAGTCCAGGTTTTCACGTAAATTCTGACTCGAAGCTAGTGGGGGCCAACTGCTTCGGAGTTTGTTCTTGATTAAGGTGTATGACAATATGGGTTCATAACATAAAAGACAGTTTCCTGTCAACATAAAGGAATTAAACGCGATAGCCTTGAGAAAATGAATATCATTTGCTCGTCGTACATAGTCAGAAAGAAAATAATAAATAATAAATAAATTTATTGTCAAAAAACAGTACAAACTGCGAATGACCACGTGGAGGATAATAAACTAATTTACTCTCCGGAAGCAAGCAAGGGACCATCCCATCAATTCCGATCAAGGGCCCTAAGGCAGAGGCAATGTGAGATGAAGAATTGAAAATGAAAACTCCGTAAAAGTACATTTTTTCCTAGATAAAAGTGAAGATAAAATGCAAATAAGTGGGGAAAAAACATTTCAAACATAGTAGTTTCACGTGCCGAGAGTTCCTTGCAAAAAAAGAGAAGATGAAGGAGCGCAGGGGAAGAATTCGACATTCTCGAGTCCATTTTGATCACTCTCGCAAAATGTACATCCCATGTTGCAATAATAGTGAATTATATTATCATATTTATAACTATATATCATTATATATTAGCAAAAATCAATTTGGATTTACAAAGGGATTAAATACTGACAGTGCTTTAACTGAATTTATAAATAGAGTATCAGGTGGAATAAATAAGGGTCAGAAAATCAGATATTACCAAAGCATTTGATACGGTTAACCATAACATATTATTAAATAAAATGTATAATTGTGGTATAAGGGGTAATGTGCTTATGTGGTTCAAGAGTTATTTATCTGGAAGGATGCAATACATTAAGCTGAATAGCGAATTGAGGAAATTTGAGGAAATAAAACACGGTGTGTCACAAGGGTCAGTCCTGGGGCCTTTACTTTTCTTGATTTATATCATTGACTTGTGTGAAGGTAAATTTCAGGGACAATTGATTTCCTTTGCAGATGACACTGCTTTTTGTTATGTTGATGAATCATGGGACAATGTAGAATTGAAACCCAACAATGACCTGAAATTATTGCGTTGGTAGTTTCTGACAAATAGTATGATACTAAGTACAGGCAAAACAAAATATCTAAACTTAAGTTACGTGGAGATCTTAAGTTTGACAATAAGATAGTATATAAATGACTTGAATGTGTCGGTGAAGACAGGATGTATGATCAAAAGTGTGTTGAAATAAATGGAGAGAAATATATTAAATACTTAGTAATGGTATTAGATACAGAACTAACTTGAAAAAACATATTGAAACTTTAAAAAATAAAATTAAGAATGTCCTTAGGATTTTTTCTTTTAAGAAGCATGTGCTCTAATGAATTACTAAGAACTATTTATTTCTCATTAGTTCATAGCGGACTGGATTATGGGATTGAATGTTGGGTTAGAACCTACAAAACAAATATGAAGTCTAATTGTATTACAGAAGCATTTGTTGAGAATAATTATGAATAAATCCAAAATAAATTCATTTAGGCTATTATTTATTTCTTTGAATATTTTACCGATTAGAAATATGTTTGTTGTACTAAAGACTTTCTATCAGAAAAGTGGTAATTCAAAAACTGATGATATATACAAGAAGAAATTGCAAAATGCAAATGATTTCTTTGTACCTAGACCCGTGATGACCCATTTTACAAAGACATAGCTTTTTAGCCCCTAAAATATTTAATAACTTTCCGCAAGATATGAAAAGTCTGATAACATCCTTGCCTTTTAATAAAAAGTTAAGGAAGTGGTTTTTGTCCATTAAGGATGTAGACACTACGCTAATAAATATAGTTTAGAGTCGTGAATTACTTGATCTTGAATGCAATAAAATTCCTTCAGAGAGTATAACATAGTGGGTGCAAAAAATAATACATGTAAGTATAATATGTGTGTATGTACATATATGTGTAATTAAATTTTTGATGTATATAAATTCTTAGGTTAAGGTTTAGTTAAGAATATCAGGAATTAAAAACAAATGTACATAATTGACAGAGATTAGGTAATCTTCTAAGAAAACTTATTTTTACTGGCTACTGACACTACAAAACTATTTTCTTCTTCTTTTTTCTTTAATAAAGTTAACATTGCTTTCTATTTAAAGTTTTCGTTGGAATATATTTTTTTATGTATATGAGATATAAAATTAATGTACCTTATCCATTGAAGTCTGTATTTTCCACTGTGATAACTTTAAGTAAAATTGAATGTACTATCCTCCAAACAGACTTAGCCTGGGAGATTATCGTTTTCTTTTCATGCACATTTTTATTATGATAACATGTATGTATTTTATTTTGTGTGAATGAGAGAATATATTTCTAGTACTTCTAATACTTTCTAATTCTTTATTAAAATTCAGTAACTGTTCATGACAATAAACATGAACTTAAAATATTCGATGAATGTAATTTAAAGACTGAGGAAACAACATAACAAAACTATTTCAAAGATAAGCAGTTTTTATTGACTTTTTTAAATTAATTTCTGAACCAAGCTCTTTTTATTTAACCTAATTTTCACTTGAACTTACTTTAAATTATTCATTTACTAAAGTTTTTATATAAGTTGTTTGCTTTTATTATGTCACACACGTTTTTTTAACGAGATGAGTTTTCATTCATTGTGAGTTCATTCACTTAAGATTGCTCTTTGACATTAATGATAAAATGTCTCACTGAGATATACTCAATCTAATCAAATACCGTATGTATAGTCATTACTCTAGCCAATGTCGGTTGCTGTGGCGTAGGGTCTTTTAACAATACGATCTCTCTGTGCACTAAACCCTGAAGAACTCACTAGTAGACATCCTAATGAAACTTAAACTCTTCACATAAGCTGACATTAACGAACCCAACAGAACAATCCAAAGCTAACCTATTGATCTCTCCTCATTAACTTACTTACTTATACATTTCTAATATTTTTAATTTATTGCAAATATTTGTATTTAAAATTATTTCTTCGTTTCTTGTTGCGTTTGTTTGTTGTCTCACCTGTTTGTTTTTATGTCTGTTCAGCTAAGTTTACACTTTTTTAGTTTCGCAGATAGTTTTTTGTCTCACTTCTGGCGCGATATACTTTGAAATTTCCACGTTGTGTAATCTATATAAATAAAAATTAAATGCTGTTTGTTGGTAAGCGCCTCTCTTGAGAATCTCTGGACCGATTTGGCTACACTTTTAAATGTTTGTAATAGTCAGAATAAGGTTTCAAGGAAAGAAAAATTGGAAAAGTTGTCCGGAAATTGGAAAATTTGTGAAAAACTGAAAGTTCTTTTTTCTATTGGATTTTTGTATGAAATCACAATTCTAACGATGGATATGCTTTTTTGTTTTTTTTTATTGTGATTCTGGAAAAGTTTTCAGGAAAAAATCGGGACAATTACGAAGAAAAGTCGGAAAATTCGGACAAAAGTCATAATTTTTGTATGCACACTCGATCATAACTGACGAATTGAACTTCAAGATTCAAAGTGAAATTGCTGGCGAATTGATGACGTACAAATCGGTGGATTCCGTTACTAGCCAAGATGATGTCAGCTATCGAACCGAATTTTTAAACTCGCTTGAATTGCCCGGATTGCCCCTTCGCAATCACGGTGAAGAAACTGCAGCATTAACCTTTGAAACCTATGCTTCTGGCATGGTCAATTATATGTCGCCTGTTCCCGAATCGGAAAACCATCATCTTTGTTTGTTTTTGCGACAGACAACAAAAGAAAAATGTCGTGTATCATAAAGCATTGCAATGAACGAAGTGGTGATGTCACAGCAAACCAATCGAAACAAAGCATTTCTTTGTTTTGATTGTTTACTTGAACATCGATCTTTGCAATCGTAATCGAAATGTAAATAAAACACCTTGAGATTAATTGTGGTTTCAAATTTAATGGAAAATATCATTTGGTTGACATGAAATTCTGACTTAATTCAATTGTGGCTTAAATTTTGAAACAAATCCACGTGGTTCCAAGTCGATCATATTCCAGGTTCATCACACATTTCCAGTATTTCAGCGGTGTATTAGTGATAGAATTCATCTCGTATGTACAATTTCCCATTGGCGTACTTCTGAATGTGCATGGCCTCAATTGAATAGCCACGGCCACAATCGTTAATAGATACAATGATCACTCAGAAATTTCTATTTTTTCTCATTTTTACTTTGTTAACACATTTAAAATCGCTTTCCACAGATTCACAAAACTATCACAAACAAATTTATTGAAGTTTGGACGGGACAACATTGGGTCAGCTAGTGTTCAATGAAAATGCAATATTCCGATAGAATTGGGTTTCTATTTTAATAACAAACCGAAACATATAATGTAAAATATTGCCATAAGACTATTTTTGAGTTCAAATAATGAAAGGATTTTATGCTCTAGTGCTCCGTCAATAGAAGCAATTACCAAAATTATTGATAATCAAGATTTTCTGGACCAGTATAATTATTTTGCGTCGTGCGCGCTCATATCGATTGCCTTCAAAACTGAAAAAAAAGAAAAGTTTTTGGTCAGATAACGGCAGGATGGTATAATTCAAAATTGTCCAAATTTTTAACTGACATGACTTACTCCATATTTATAAAGAATATCAAATCTGTATCAGAGTATATTAAAATGTTGTAAAAAAGTTAAAATATCTAATTGTGCACATAAAGTTACCTTTAAGTATTTTACGTCCTATATATCGTGTTTTATCTGCCATTCTTCTATTTCTTCCCCCTCCGCCCTTCCCCCTTACCCCTTAAATTCGCGTGGGGCGCGTAATTGATAAAGCCGCTGAGCTTGTTTCACGGTTCGCCGACGGAGGCGCTGCCTTCGCCTCCTGGGACAAGCGGACCTCCTCTCTTGCTACCCTTCCAACCCCCTCCTACACCGCCCTCCCCTTCCCACCCCTTCCCACCCACACCATCGCTATTCCTCTACTCACTCACCTGCGACGCCATCGTACTTCTGTTGATTTCATGTCACATCTTGGAGTAAATTTCTTATTTCATCTCTCTGCAATTTTTCTTCGCTCTCATTCGTTTCAAGCCTAAGTTTGTATTTTTTTATTAATTGGTTTCTATGCATGTTAATTTTATATTGCGCGGATATGTTACGGGGAAAATATTATTTTGCTAAAGACGAAGAAAGAATAACAATATCTGTATTCAAGAAAATGTTGAAATATTATTTGCATCATTTAAGTAAAACAAGGAATGTTTTTATATGGCATACGATTCTAATGATTTCGAATAAATTCACATGTTTCACAGATTTTGTGACGGAGAGTTGTTTAAGCTTGATCTCATTAATATTTCACTGTTGTATTATTTTAGGGAAAAAATTAGGTGAAAAAATATACAATCTGCTACACTTCCCGATTGAGTTATGTGTTCGAGAGCGAAAAAGCGGGTTCTGTATTAAACCCATTTCGATTGAATCAACTTTGTTTCGAAAAGCCTTTGAAAAGCATTGAAATATATTTAGTTTAAGTATATTAGTTTATTACAAATATAGTAATAAACGAAGAGATTGTAAAATTTGGAAGTTAAGGAGTTTGGTGTAATGTTCCCTAAGAAAAGATTTACGTCGTGTTTTAGAACTGCAGTCTAAAGGTTCTGCTCATTCTTTAATACATAAACGAATGGTTATCTCAAAAATATCAGAATGAAGATAATATTTTGTACAAATATATTAATCTCGCGGTCAAATGAACCCTGTATCTTTTCATTGACTGGATCTATTTTGATTATTCTCCGTAGACTTGAACAGTGAACATCAAAGAGTCTAACGGTATCTCTCGCTCTTCGGTGGCTAATTCGCTGATAGCGTGTGAGATACTTTACAAGTTACGACTGTATATCTCACCCAGAACTGGAGCTATTTTTAGCATTCGATACGAATTCACAACGCCTCCAATTGCCAGATGTAATTAATTTACACGATTTATCTTCCACAGATATAAATACCCCCTCATTCTCAAATTTGACCGTGTAATTCCGTTACAATTTATTTATACCGCAGACAGTTAAGCCTTCAATAAACAAAATATTATCGTTTTAAGATTAATATAAATATAGAACAGTATTGATACCCTGTTTTGGCGTATTCTAATAAAAGGAAAATAATAATAGATATAAAATCGAAATGCTGAAGTCAAGATTTAATTATGTCATGAGCACTTAGCGCTTAAAAACGTCAAATTTAGTTTAACTTTCTTTGATAAATTACATCACTTTAAATATATTGAACATACATAAAAAGTTAATGGGATTACATTAGTATTCTGTAGATTTTATGTAGCCAACTATATTTCTTCATGTTCCTGTTATTTTACGTAGTATTAAGGAACATGCTTTGCGGTTTTTTGTTAGCCAACCTGTTTCTATGTTGAAGTTTCTTGTTTCGTTTACAATAGTCAGAGAATTGAACGCAACAAACTTTTCCAAAAGATATCAACGGATATTCATGAACGATTGATTACTCACAAAATTCAAAACCTGACGCTAGTGAAGTGAAGAAAACTTAACTCGTGAATTAATAAATTGATCACATAGATTTCAGACATGCTATGCAGTATTGTTTTCAATTGCCCGGTATTGAATCAAAACCTTACGATGTCTCTAAAGTATTGCAAAATCTTTAAAAACATAGTATTTTACAGAAAAAAAACAATTTTTAATTTTTTGGCTCCTTTTAATTAGGAGTTAATTTATCGAATGGAATAATTAAATTATTTTTGAATTAGTCTTGAAATTTCCACTAATGTGCACATTTTTTAAGAAAATTCACGGGTTTTTTCATAAGTTACCTGAATTTGACGTAAATATGTTGAAATCAGATGTCATAGGAACTGTAACATACTTTTGCTAAGTTAGTTTTAAAAAAATACTTTTTTTTGAATGCAAACAACATATTTATACCTTAATGTTCTAGTCTGTTACATATATCACAAACTGACCAGTAATAACTCGTTTCAGTTTCAGAACTGAATAAATCAATTTACAGCGCAGGTAAATCACCATCGTAAAATCTCGGCTTAAGTTTATTACTATTGCATTCTTCTCTACTTAAAAAATCACTAACCACTATCTCGGCACAGACGAGGGAACAGACTTACGTTCAATAATGAGGGAGAAGAACCCCATTAATTTAAAATCTTAATTTTTTTGTGACTTCATAAGGAGGGAGTACTAATGAGTTCTATGGATAGAACCACAAGCTTGTAAGAAATCCACCAATCTCAGTTTCAGGTGGCCTTCATTCAAATCAAGCCTAATTTTCATGTGAGTAAAACTTGTCCCTGATATTTTCGAACGACAGTAACAAACTTTCTTAATTGTTTCAAGCTCCTTTGAGTTGTGGATGATGGACAAGGCTCACAACTCGCGCATGTGACGCATAATGTAATGAGCGGATGAGAGAGTAACATTCTCATCTCGCTAATAAACGATTTATGCTGTCATCTGTATGCGAACGGCGCTCGGGTAGGCTGTAGCACTTGGAATGTTATGATCTCATGTTTGTTATGATGAGTTGGAAGGGAGAAGGATATAATCCCAAATGGTCTTATCTCTGAGAGTGTCTAGAGGCGTTTTATACACAAGGGTTTTGGCGAATTAGGATTATACATTCGTGACAGGAAAATTTCACACTTCGTTAGTTTAGACAAGTTACATAGGAAATCGCACGTATTTTTAGTAAAACATTAATAGTGTATTGTAATCGTGAAATTATCCTAATATGTTTTGCGGTGCAATAGTTAGATATTTCTTATTTTGAATTTATATAATTCAGAGGAAAGAGGTTTTGGAGCATACTCTGACCATTTGTCAAATGATGCTGACAGAACAGGGTAGCCATTTGCATAATAATTTATGCTGATTGTACGTGCACATCCTTTAGAAGTTCCCCCTACTACTAAAATGTACATTTTCTTTATATTAAGATTACAGACATGACTAAAAATTTGTACCTTCCACTGCTTGTGATATTAAGTGTAACTATTAGTTACAATTAACACAGAAAGATATAATATTAAGATTTTTGCTATCACTCGGTCAAGACGTGAAAACCAATAAGATGCTTTAAATTTGCTGATGTAATGTACCAATATTCAGTTTTTGTCATACGAATCATTAGTAATGCAAACTCAAATCGCTGGTATTAGTCATGCTTCTGCGCATGCGCTATTGCACTTCTTGGCGATCACGAAAAATTTGATATAGGGGAAACCCTGATCTACGGGAGGAAAACCTCTTAGGTTAAGGAGGAAAAGTTTGACTTAAATCCCGGAAAGTGCTGGCAAGAGGACGAGCTGAGAGTGGATTAATAAGTATTCGACGTTTCCCTTCTAATCTGTTGAACAATTCAGGTTCGTCTAGACCAGGTTTCTAGATCTTATCAAGTCATTAATAAAATATATAGAGAGACACGGTGAATGATAGTTGTAACAGAATTTCGATGCACGTGGTCACCACGACTTAACTTTGGCGAGTAGTAAAAACTCGGCATACAAGTGTTATTAATGCTCTTATAATTGTTAATGAACTTTTGTAATATTTGTATGATATTAACATATTTTTAAACCAGTTAATTGTTGTATTGTATGTTGTTTGTGTCCTATAAAGCACGTGGTCATAATTAGTGTATAGTATTAAGCGACGTAATTTTGATGTTAATGAGTATTATTATAATTGATAGCATTTAAAAACTATGTAAAGCACGGTTTCTACTTGGATCTTACGGAGTGAAACTGATGGGGGTTTCAAATCACTCCCCACTCGCCAACACCTACATTCTCCAAAATTTATTTCATCTTACGCTGCAAGACCTTCGTTACCCCGTTCAGTGGGTGTCCGCTTTAAACAGCTGCTGGAGGAAAACGTCATCACACTATCTCCTCCAGTGAAATACCCACACTCTCACACCACCTTGGTCCTTCGTGCAACCAATCATCGACTTTCGGCTGTTTAAACCAGGGCCAGGAAAGTAGATAGGGGGAAAATATCTGAGGTTTGACGCTTCAAGTAGTGCGCGTGGTACACTTACCAGACTGCGCCACCAGTCACCCGACCACCATATAGTTTGTCCAGCGCTCAATAGATGGCTGCAAGATCGGTTCACCCATCTCCTATTGGCTGCTAGTGTTTGCCTTTGTTCGTTACATTCTGCGTGCGGTGCTGTACCTTATACTGTGCCGTAGGCAACGTTCTCGCATTTAGTGATTAAATCAAGGAAATGTCGCGTATTTTTGTTTGTTGTGTTCCGGGGTGCTTCAATGCAGTAGGCGGCAACCCGGACATAACTTTCCTAGGCTTCCCTACCCCACCAGAAAGGTAAGTAATTCTTGTTGTCTTAGCGCCTCTACCCACATGGGCAGACGTACTTAGCTCAGTCGCTTTGCTGCGATTATTGTTGCTTATTTATTTATAAATATATTTGTTACATTCTCTTGTAGACAACGGCAATGGATAAAGTGTCTTGGCATGACTGATGTGCGGGTCTCACGAACTAGTACCAGAGTGTGCTCCGCACATTTTACCCCGGACGACTTCCATGGTATGTTAAATGAAATCTAATTTTACATGAAGTATTGTATAAAAATTTATTATCTATAATATCTAAGTAATATATTGAGGAATGAAGTCTGTGTATGAAATGATGATCATAAATATTGTTGCACCACATAACCACATATGTATTATTATATGAATACCGACTGAAAATCTTGTGATATTTTCCAGATGTTGTGATGATGACCCAAAGAATGATCTCATCAATTTCTGCCAGTCAGTACAGTGAAGGTTAATTAAATAATTTACTCTATAGTAGAAGTTGTAGTTGAAATTATTTTTTTCAACGGGAGAGTGAGCACCATGGTTAATCGAAGTTCTACTGTATCATGTTTTGTATATACATGCAGACATATGTAGTCTGTGTTTAAAGGTACATAAGAGTGCAAATCAGTGGACCTATCACATGGATGGCATGTACTATGAACAATTAGTATTGTGGTTAAAGTTGGTATGGCATACTAGTCGCCTACCTCTGGTGAAACTGGTTCAAATCCTGTCTGATCCAATATTATGAAGGCAGGATCCCTCTCATTCCACAATAATTTTTATCATTTGCCCTCGTGTTATTCATGTATCACTCAAGGGTGCTAATGACCTAGATGTTGGCAAACCATAAAGGTCTATAATGATGATGATAATAATAATAATGTATCGTTTGCCTCAGGGAGGTATGTCAGGAAGGGCATCTTGCACCTTTGNCAAACCATAAAGGTCTATAATGATGATGATAATAATAATAATGTATCGTTTGCCTCAGGGAGGTATGTCAGGAAGGGCATCTTGCACCTTTGAGATTTCCCAGTTAAATCAGATGCATTGTTGTCTCCTGTGGTATGTAGAAAATTGTAAGTGGAGAGAGTAACCTACATCACTCGATATGTATTTTATGGTTAACATGGTTTTTACTCTTGTCTTGGTGTCTTGGTAGTGAAGTGTTCGAACATGTTCAAGTACAAGATGTAGTGTGTAGAAGAGTTACATTTTTCATTTAGCCAGCTTTTTTTGTTTTAATGTGAACTTGCATTTAAAAAAAATTTATTTCCACTTTGTTTATTTACTACTTGGTGTATTGTGACTTCTTTTGGTTTTCT
>NNCF01128425.1:31912-48029 GCA_002313205.1 Laupala kohalensis
AGCTTTTCTCATGTGACTTGTTTTAACAGTCTCATTTATTTATTAATGATATGAATAGTTGGTGGATATAAATAAATGAGTACCTCATTGCAAGTTTACCCCATTTATGTATACTGGATTGTATATTTTCATTCATATGAGAATGTCCTGAATCTTTATTATGAATAAATAGAATTAAGAGCAAGTATGTATTTTCTTTGTGTACATTTCCTGTCAATTGTCCTGTTTTCATTTTCTATTTCATATGTGTAGTAAAATATTTCAGTTATACATCCTGTTAACTATTCACAAATGTTAATTTTTGTAGGGAAAGTATTTTCAGCTAAATTATTGTGAAATTATGAAGCATGAGGTCGAGGGAGTGGGGGTTACAGTACCTGGTTGGGAAGGGGGAGGGGAATTGGGAACTGCCACGCGCCCTGTGGCCGGTTTTTGAACTTGTAGTGCGCATGGAACAATGTTAGGAGCGCTGAAAGCTGTTAACGCTGTTAGTATGGAAGAGGGGCGTCTGGTTTATAGTCTGTGGTCTAAACTTTCAAAGCAGGACACTCCAGCTGCTGTGTACCAACAACAACTGAAAAACTTCTATTTGAATGATATGTTCATATACACTGATGGCTCAGCCATGAATAATTCCGTTGGTGCTGCGTTCCACTGCAATACTGCCACCCGTTCTTTTCGCCTCCATTCCTTTTGCAGCATGTACACTTCTGAAAAATTTGCAATCCTTTTGACGCTGAAGTTCATTCACAGCTATCTTCAATACTATGTGTGGTTCTCTGCAGTGACTCTATTAGTGCTCTGTGGTCAGTGTCTTCACTGTACACTTCTGACACCCTTACGCTGACAATTCAGAATCTAATAAGTCATCTAGAAGTTCAAAATTTTGAAATAGTCCCTTGATGGGTTCCTGGGCACGTGGGTATTATGGGTATCGAATTAGCTGATGAAGCGAAGCGGGGAACACAGAGGGAAATCCTTGACCATTTAACTGTTCCTATGTCAGATTCATAGGTTGCCATAAGACTCCGTTAAGACCTGGTCGTCATCGTCCCGTGCGAACAGACGTGAAGAAGTGATCCTTACACGTCTTCGTATTGGCTTCTATCTTACCCATGGTCATCTCTTAGGCGGTGAATCTTCCCCGTCTGTGAAACTTGCAACACAACACATATCGTGGAACACTTTCTCGTGGAGTGTCACAAATATAGTACCAGCCGACGGCGACACAATTTACATTTGGACATTATGCTTGGGCAAAATGAACCGATTTTGATACGTCTTTTTAGATTCCTACAGGAATGTGACCTCTGGAAGAGTATCTGATCTTTATTTGTATTTCATTACTCAAATCCATAAATGAAACGGAGCTCCTCTCATAAGTTCTCGGGAGGGTTTGGATTTAAATCTCTTTTTCCCCCTTTTTCTTTAAATTAAAATTTTTATCTTTCTAAATTTACTTCTTTCTTAGTTTCCGGTTTTTATAATGTTTTAGGAAACTCCTGTCTCCCTTTTTTTCGTCTTTTTATGTTTGGATATAATGTATGTCAGGAGGGTTTTTAGTGGGTATGGTTGAGTCATTCGGCAAGTGCCACACGTGGGGAGAGTCATGTTGGCTCTCCGTAGTGCGTAACAGCATTTTCCCTGCATGTACAAAATTTTTAGGGCTTTAATGACCTCGATGTCGGCGAGCCGTAAAGCCCCAATAAAAATAACGATTTCATGGTCTCTAAATATTTGATAGTTTGTTCATGTACCATCGAACACGCAGATTGAAACATTAAGGTTTTGAGTATATAATTTCATGGTATTGTATTATGTAATTATGTGTTCAATATTGACTGTGATATTTGTCTCTGGTATTTCACGTTACAGAAACGAACAGCATGAAGGGAAAATTGGGAAATGAACCACGAAGTAACGTTGTACTTGCTCCATTGTCATTTTAAGGAGCAGTTCATCTGTAAGCGAGGCGATGGAGCCATTCAAGGTCATTTCCTTACGTAGGTGGCCGACGCTTCGTATTTCTGCGCTATCTGATTTTCGAGTCATGGCAAACTCCAACCAGCTGTGGCGTTCTGAACTCTGCTATGCAACGTGAAACTGGTACCGCGAGGAACGAGCTACTTAATGTAAAAGACGAGACAAGTTCAACTTCTTTCTTCTAAGAAAGAAGGAATAAGGCTTTTACTTTCTCATATACGTAGTATATAGGAAGTATTGTAATCGTGAAAAAATTCGAAAGCGAGATTTCGACGGAAATATCCATTTTGGAGATCCCTGATTCTGAAAATGTGTTTTTTGGCATAACGTCCGTCCTTCTGTCTGTCTGTCCGTCAGCGCGTAGCGATTCTGAGTAAATGGATGAATCAATTTCATTCACTTTCGTATTTACAATAAATTTTACTTGCTGTCCATACACGTCCTCTGATTTTCTTGCTTTAAAACAAAGGATACTTCACATGAAGGTCAAAGTGCTCTTTTGAATGTTTCTCAAAAACTGCTCCAACGATTTTGTTTAAATTTTCTGTACGTAAAGTAAAGTTATTATGCACTACATTCGCATTATCGGAATTTTGCTTGAATGTTTGATATAGGCGCAGTAAAATAATTTCTTTCTTCTACATTTGTTTACTGTTTCAAGAAGCATTTGTTTACTGTTTCAAGAAGCTTGAATAATATTTAGCAGTGTCAATGGACCAAGCAAACGTAGAATACACGTTTCGTAAACTGAAATGAAAGATATAATGATACAATACATAGGAGGACAGCAAACGCATTGCAGATACGAAAGTACATCAATTTCTGTCTACAACGAAATTACATTTACATAACACTTTTGCAATATTTTTGTCACTCTCTGCTGCAGATGGATAAACGTATATGAGAAAGTATGTGCAATGATTTTGCATCACTATTTTCTTTCTAGTATCCTTCCAGTTTTGTTAGACATTGTTAAAAATTCAGCTCATTTGAATTAGGACATTTTAAATTTTACTTTTCATGCCTATAGTTTTTGGCAATAAATTTCAATTTGTTTACCTTACAATCATATGGTGTTCTAATTCTCCTAAAAAACGTTTCCTGGTTGTCAGATGTGTATCATGTTTGAGAATCTCATTGCTGTCTGCTGCGACAAGCTGGAAATGTTAACAGTGATTTTTTTGTGACAGTAAAGAGAGGTTTTTGTTTCTTCTCTCAATTTCCTTCATAAATATTCGAAAGATGTTGTTCACAGGAAAGTATTTTGATTGGACGGAACAAAATAGATTTTTCTTTCTTTTATAAACAAACACAGAAATTATATATTCTCAAAAGACGAAGTATCACATGCAGAACAGTTTATTTACTCTCAGGAAGCAAGAAGGGACCATCCTACCACCGCATCCTCTACTGATTGCGAAAAGAGAGATTTCTGCGCCCCAAGTCAAAATCGCAACCTTCTCTCTCGTAAGATATTTAACTGCTTTGTCATGATATATAAATAATTGTAACTCTCTTGTTTTAATAGATTATAAAAGAACAAATATATAACAAGTATTTACTGTCATCAGCTCTTTAAAGTATTTCGCATGTGTTTCCAATAAATCCGAACCATTAAAATATTTCAAAGTTCATTATTAATTTGAAATCATGGGACCATTGAGTAAATGAGAGGTTTGCTAGAAGAGCGAGTAATGGAGAATATAACCACAGGGAATATTTCATTTAGGGTGTTATCTTTTCTCGAGTAATTATTCCTCATTTGAGTTTCGCAGACCCCTCTGGGACTCGGTTTCACACAGGAACCTTTATTTAAAAAATATTCTAGAATCCCAATCGGAACCAAGGAAAAATTGAATTCTATTGTAAACTAGTGGATATTCCCGGCGCTGCTCGGGGCAAATTCTTCTTACTACCGTACATTTCTGTTTGACAATTGACAGTAACTTCTTAGCTAATAATACTAACCTTTCCATGATACTTTATCACTTCTAACTGATAGCATTGTAGAATAATCTGAATTAATTCACTACCAAGAAATTGATTGGCATATATCGCTTTTCAATTCAACATTGTTCCGCACAATTCAGTGTAATGTCATTTGTTTCATTTTCTTTCTGATATACCCCGATACTTCAACTCGTGGTTATTGCCCGGGCATAGCATCTTTATTTATTTGCTACTTAACTGTATATCTCTCAATATGTGCATTAGCATCCATGTTGAGAAGAGACAGGATCTCTTGGTCTCGGTCTTTAATTACAGTTCGTATACACATTATTTCCGTAACTTCGTCTCTTCAAATTTTGTTTTAGTATCAATAAATAATGTCCAATCATTCATATTCATACACCCTCCGTGAGATGTCGTATGCAGTTACTAAACAATCGTTGTACATAATGCAGAATTCAGATGAATCAAGATTTATCCAATTCAAACTGTTAAATGTGTGACCCAGACTTCTTCTTTTCAAAAGTAGAGCGACTCTTCAATTTAACGTGTGAATTACTTATTGTGTTTTCCTCTGCGAAGTGACTAACTTAAACTATCAAAGATCGAAACTGTTTTTATTGGTTTCGCATTTTTTGTCTTCTAGACGTCTTTCGTGGTTACTTTCTCTTTGTCGGCAAACTTATCTGCCGAAGCTGAGTTCAATATGTGTCAGTGTAAACTTGATTGTCATGTTCCCGCTCACTGTCACCTCACGTGCCAACATTGTCTCATACGATCACATCACTAAGCTGAGTTGTCAACAGTTGACTTTCGTTCTCATCATTTCAGCAATAAAGCAACTAAGATTTTATTTCCTTATCGCTCCTTGGCTCAATTTTAAGCACAATTTGCATTGCGCTTGCTGCAATTTTAAGAACAGTACTTCTTCAAACATTTAGATCATTTCATCAAGTATTTTTTTATTTTTATTTTACAGTTACTACGTAAAATTCGTTCTTATTGATGCAGTAGGTGCAAAATAATCATCAAAACTTGCTATACTGCTTCGAATTAACATAACCATTTTCTTGTTAAGTATCTTCCTAATCGGAACCTAGTGAAAACTACCTTCATGCATGGCATTCTATAACCATGTATAATATACATTATAATAGTCATAATAAATATTTATGTTTTATATATTATAATATAATATTTTGGTATAATTTATCTCCATTTAGTAAGCTAGTAATTCAAAGTCTTGACTATCCCTGAGACTATACGCTAGGTCAAATTTATAACATGATATTCCCAAGCTTCCTTTCCATCCCACTTCAGTAATTTTGATCCGGTAGTTCAGTCGAGGTGGACTAACAAGCTGATAAACTCACGTTAAAATGCATTTTTAATGTTAGTAAGGATCTCCTGACTTAAATGACAAAGTTCTATCAATTCAATTCTTGCTTCATTTGTTCGAATGAAAGCATGTGCTTGATTATGATGAGAACATTAAATTATCGCTCCTTACATTTTTTTGTTTATCATTCATTCCTTCGAACGATGATGTTAAAATTGTTTAATTACAATTAGATATTTACCACACGTAATTTACTTTACAAGTTATAAAGAGAGATAATATTGGCAAATCTAGTCCCAAGTTAAAACAAAGTTAAGACGAGGTTGCGAACTGAAAAAATATTTACAATTACTTTGAGAGATTTTAGCAAAACATTTTGGGAAGTGGTCACATGAAAGTTTCTCATACATTCTGTAAAAATGTGCAAAGAAAAAGAGGTCATAATTCATGTTGAGCAAGATTTACAAAGATCCACAAAAGAAAAGTTTTTGCGTTCATAAGCATGAGTTTGTATAAGTTTTTTAAACTTAAGCAATTTGCAATTATTAGATCATTTGTAGCAGATTGCGATCCTACGCAAGGTGTTTAACGTCAACTTAGAATAATACGATGATTGGCTATAAGCATATTTAAATGGTAACTACGGTTATAAAACTTTCCTGGGTGGTCTCGGAGATAGTGTCCCGATCTCGTCACTACAATGTCCAGGAATCAATACCTAATGAGGGAATTTTAAATAAATTCATTGTCCACATAGCAGATCATTTTCTTGTTAACTACGGGAGATTCCCTGTGAAGTTTTATTGTTTGTTTTGTTTTTACTAATACTTCGTTTTGTCGCAATTCTGCTCTGATTTCTTGGCCACGATTTTCCATCTTAATTCTCCTCAGAGTACACTTCGGTATTGCAACCGCCTTCTCACCCCCCCCTCCCCCGCCCATGAAACGGATCTGTCTAAAGGGATCCTGTATAGGTTTTTATCCCTCGCGCAGGCTAACTCCGCCGTGGCATTACTCGAGCAAATCGCTCGTATAGCGTATAGGGAAGACGAGAGAGTCTCACGCGATGCCTCTGAGTGGTCAGCAGCGGTTTCTCTCCCACTGTCAGCCTCCTCGTGACGTTGGATGACGTTTTTGCCGAGGGAAAAACAAAACGCAGCGGCAGTGACGGTGTCCTGTCGAGTCCTGGCAGGTGGGGGAAGAGGAAGAAGAGATGGGGGTGGAAGAGCTCAGGGGGTTGCAGGCGACAGGCGACGTGGTCTGTCGCTGACACCCTTCCACGAGGACATTCTTTCGCCACCCTGGTATCATCATGCAGCTGTTATGAAAACCCACGACGCGGATGGATTCTCTCTGGAAATATTACGTGGTCTGCAGCAGTGGAGGAAAGATTTTCATGAGATCCTATCTCTAGAACTTCATTTTCTGCTCACCTATTCAAAGCAATTTTAACGCCTATTGCACATATGTGTTAGTTACTTGATGTTTCAATTAATTATAATAATGGTAATATTTTATTCAGCTAAGATAAGAACATAAATATATAAACAGACAATATAAGAAATTAGTAGCTAATACACGTAAAATGAAATATTTTCCATTGAAAACAAAAAATGTACAAATAAGAGTTTCATTATCAAGACACCGTGGTAGTTTGGACCTTTTTAGAAGTACAACGTAGAAGGAATTTGAAAGTCTCTCTGTTTTCATTTCCATGAGAAGAGTTAACTGAAAAATGTAAAAGGGTAATAAATGGTTTTGGACGTCATGGGTCTGTGAGATGCCATGCAAGAAATTTCTGATTTAATACCGCTAAGAGATGAGATTTGAATGTTATTATGTTCAAGTGTCTTATTAGAAAACCCGAGTCATATTAACATACATTTTGAAAAGAAAAGGATCTTACATCAGCTAAGACAATTTCCCCTGGAGCTGAAAAATAAGAAATCTGCAAAAATACTATTATAGTGCTGAGAAAATGTGAACGCATACATAATAGTGGTCTATATGGGAACGTCACATTATGTTACGTCATGGAAAGACGATTGATCACATCGGTCGCAAGACTAAACTCCACGCAACTAAGGTAGATGAACTTTGAAAATAACTCGTAATTCAGATAAACATTCTAAGTAAGAAATTTATTCATATCAGTTTGTCTTTCTGTTCATCAATTTCTGCAAATACGTGAAGTTATTAATTATATTTGTTCCATAAAAAAGAGCAAAATCAATTATTCTGAAGTTGGTATATGTAAGTAAGTCAATACGATGATACTTGTATGTTTAATGCAGACGGGAGTATTTTTGAATTCCCCCTGTTCCAGCAACACATCAACGTGCTTGCATGTTGTTTTAAGGATTACGTCAAAGAAATTGATGTCGAGACTTAATGTCGAGACTTTGCTTAGTTCGGAAATGTATGGGAAATACTATTCTTCACATGGCAACATTATTCAACTGTCCTTAATAAAGCAAAACGTTCTATATTTTCATGCTAAAAATAAACGAATATTTGATTGAGTTACTTATTTGATGAAAATTTTATCGGTATTGTTTTGCAGTTACCGAATCAATAAGTTTGATTATAATACAATTGCCATGAGTGATATTTAACGAACTAAACGTTAATTTTGTAACATGAATTCCGAGCATATATGTTTCTAATAAACACAAATTATTTGTTTCCATCAATCAACTAATAAAACTACTAAGTCATAATGTAGTGTAGAGATTTGTTACGAAGAGAAATTTTCTATAGAGAAGTCGCTCCTGAATCCTATGATGCAGACTCCCCATCAAAAAATGATTTACACTCCTCCTTCCCTCTTTGACTCACTTCCAAACCATATTCGCCAAATACACATCTGTAACATCACAACCAAGACATTCTACCCGTTTGTGAAATGTTATTTTGATGCCTTTGCTGAAGTGGGAGCGTCATTGTGAAAAGAAACCGGATGCCTCGGATTAAGAAAATGTGACCGCCACTAAGCCTTTCCATTCATTGTTTCTGGGACCATCCCCTTGCTTTTCCAGGAAGTAGCAATGCGCTCGAAGAATGTCGGCCGAAGGGTGTGAGCAGTGCTTGTCTTTCCTTTGTTTTGTAATATTTCTGTAAGAGGGACTTATTCGTATGTGTACCGATGCGAGGACGGAAGAATCCCTAAAGAAAGACTGTTATAAGTGGAAAATATCCACCGGATGCTGAAATAATGGCCATCCCGAGAAGGACGCTGGCATATCGGTAAAGACACAGTGTTCTCAGAAGCTGAGGGGTGACCAAGATGATGTAGAGTGCTCATTGCGGTAGCGAAGGCGTGATCACGTGACCTCCGCTTCCGTATATATTGGGAGGATTGAAGATCCTCGGAGACTTTCAGACTTCTGCGGAGTATTAGGAAGTACCCGGACACGGAGATGTGACCTGACTTGTATTGGTCGTAAGACCACTGAGAATTGCTGCGGTAATTCAATTACATTGCTATTACGCACGAATGACATAACTTGGAACAGTTAGTTATTTCGGGATAGCAAGTTGTAAATTTTGGAGATTCGGATGATCTGGGTAGATTTCCGAATTAATTGTTAACACCAGTATTCATATCTGTGTGTAATTGATGCTTTCAGATAGCATTAACTATGTAATGACAATTTCATACTTGTATTTATGATTTGAGAGTTCGTTCAAGTTTGTAAATACGCAGATTTCAATTTAACTTGTATTAAAGGAATATTTTATGGTTATTACACGAGTGTTTAATTACTTGGGAAACCGAGCTGGTGGCAGCGACATTTACCATGAGGGTTGTGGTATTCATGGTTGAATCCCGCTTCTACCCAAAAAATACCCACATCGCATCTGGGCTTGTGGTGTGGTGTAACAACATCATTATCCCTCTTATTTCACAACATTATCCCTCTTATTTTACATCATACCTCTTATTTACCTTAGCTCCATTTCAAAATTAGTGGTGCAAAACAATTTTACATAATTTTCATAATTTTAAAGGCATATCTACACTATGCAAAACAAATTTTATAAAGAAAAAATATTTATACAATTTTCAGTAATAAATTAATCAAATCCGGTTATATAAATCACCTGAATATTGATTACAGAATTATTTATTAACTGATAGTTAATTGATACCCTTGACCTATTCAAAGAAGTGTGTGGAAATCTACGGAATTTCCCTCATAAATAAAGCAGCATAACCGTGTTCAAATTACTGACTTTCTTTCACTTTGGGAATTCTGACGACATTGATCTCCAAATGTGGGATATGGTAGGGGGTTGCAAGTTCTTTAACATAGAAACTATGATGTGAATGAATAATTTGTTAGGCCTAATGTCTTGACAGGGGGCAAAGGGAGTTTCTATACTAGCGGTAACGTTGTCGTGACAATAACTGACTGTATGAGTGCCTCATCCACTCAATACCTTTGACTATTGAAGCTAGAAATTTGAAATTTGGAAAGTAGGTTTCTTTCGAAATGTATCCACATATAAGGAAAGAACTTTTCGAAATTCCAATTTTAAAATAGCGAAATACAGTAAAGTTTGAATTTTTAAATATTTGTTATGTTTATATTACGTCAAAGGCTAATTGACATATTCATCTGTGTGTGTCGGAAGCTGGATTTGCATTCATGCGAACACAAGTGATTTAAATATCTAGAAACGACTCTTTCGAGTTTTCATTATTTCACATTAAAGCGGGCAAGAAGGTAAAGAAATTATTTCATGTTTTTATCGTTCTCGTTAAATGAAAAAATATTTTTGCTATATCCGTCCAATTAATAAGTTTATGAACTCAATTTTTGTTGTCAAATCAAACTCTACACTTTAATTAAATATTAAGACAAATCTGGATTTGAGATATTTTTCTTTTAAATGAATGAATGATATGGTGTCAGAATTGCCTCTGTATTAGAGGAGTTTGCCAGTGCTTCTACTCTCCCTAATCTCGACCTGCTCTCAGACAGCGTCCAAATGACAGAAATGTCAAGGGGTGATGAGCAAATGAGAGAACATTGTGATTAAAACGCAGGGTAAACGGGAGAACCCTGAGAAAACTTGCCACGAACTCGCTTTGTTCACCAACGAAAGTTCAACCGAGATTTGAACCAGCGTCATCGGCGAGAGCGTTTTGATCTACGCCATGGATCAACCACTTGCACATGAATGAAAAGCGATGGAAATATTCGTCATCCTGAATTATCCTATCGTTATCCTGAACGTGCGTTATCCTGAATAACGAATAATTTTGTCTGCGATGATTACAATCTTGAAATTTTGCTTTTTTATTGTAGAGGCTTGCTAAAAGTATCTTTAGAAATTCAGATTTTAAAGGGATTATTTAAGAAGAATGTGTGTTTCACTTTTTTAACTATACTACAAACTAATTGAGTTACCATTTTCGTTGTTTGTAACCTAGTTAATTCTTATACCTAGAAACAGTTTTTTTTAGTTTTTCAATATTTCTTCCTCAATGGGTGTTAACGAGAAGACAGGTTTCCAGAAGTTTTGTCATTCGCAATAACGACTTACTACTTTCGCTACACTTCACGAACTAATCGATAAATGACAGATGTTTCTGTCTGTAAGGATTATTAAATCAAATATTTTAAAAGGAAGATGTGTATAAGNATAATGGTAGATATTTCAATTCGAAATGTGGAAATATTTTGTTCACTTTCCTGAATGTCGGATACATTCATCACACGAGAGAGAAAAATGCTGAATTAAGTAATTTGAAATTTAGAAGGGATATACTTGAGGGTACTTACTAAGATAGAATTTTTCGAAATTCAATTTGAAAGGGATGAAAGAGAGGGAAATGTGCTCTTTCGAATTTGTACTAAGTATTACGAAATATTTTAGATATCAATTAATTTAAAAATCCAATTTTAATGGACCCTAAATCATATGGAAATTTCAACCACACTACAAAAGAATCTCCCATGCTAAGCCGAGAAGGGTCAGCTAGTGTTTGAATAAGGCTAAAATAATATTTTTTTCAAATGTCACTATAACAATCTAAATTTCTCCATTCTTTTAACACCATCTTTGCAGAAGCAACATCGCGAACCCTTGGAGGTAAGAAGACGTGTTTCTCGCTCCTAATGGAAGAAAGGCGCAAGGGCCCAGTCCCTCAGGCAGCCTGCCACAGCTGCGTTGGGCGTTCCTTTTAATATCGGCACGCGAGGGGAGCCGTGACGTAATTTATGGTGCATTGGCAGCTTCGACGAAATATTTTTCTGACTTGTTTTCGATTCTTCTCTTGTTCGCTTTCTGCTTGTTGTTTGCCGCCGGAAACATATGAACTCGGCTTCGCGCCGAGGTTTTATGACGTGGGAGTTAGGTTCTGTCGGAAGCTGGATTTTCCATTTCCATCGAGGTTTTTGCTTCGTAGAAGTTACCCCTTTGCAGCAGAGTATATTAATGTAAGTCACATAGTACTTTACCGAACAAATCTTTCAGTTTCAATCGTGGTTTCTTAGTTGGCACTTTGAGAATACGAGCAAGAGTCCCGAGAGGAACTTCAGAAGTCAGTCATCCGTTAAGCATGTAAACAATAAGACGGGTGCCTCGTGTTCAGGAAGAAGCGTCGAGGAAACATCCCTCTCTAAAGAAGACCGAAATAAATGTACGAAACACTGGCAAAATAAAGAATGAGCTCTTTTACGACGTGTTACAGGAAATCATATTCTGTTAATGTTAACAGAGGACGGAACCATAGTAGCTATCTATTTGGGAAAAAGAAAAGTAATCACTGAGTATAAGACAAGAGACAATGGATAACATAATGAGGGACTGTGGACTTCATTAAATAAAAAGACAGGTTTCATAAGAGACGCGAGAAAGAAGTTTCAAACGTTTCAAAAACAACAGAGTTACTGACACCAAACGAACTGTTGGAGAGTAATGTGCACCAAGATTATGACAATTAGAGATGCAATTGAATATTTTGAGACAAGAGCATTACATACGACGATGCTGCATGAATATGTATTAAAGAATTCAGATGTAAAAGGTCCCCGAATGACGTTTTTGGATACGCGGAGGTCGTGAACGTCTATGGCTGAAAAAAATTGAAACTTTAGCTTTTGTGTTTATGGTATATAAATATCCAACATCCTGACTGACTCTCAGGCCTACTCAACCTGCTGTAAAATGAATACCAGGTCTATCCTAGGGCCGGTATCTAAATATCCTACCGTCAGATCACCTGCATCATAAAATTTGATTGCGTTTCCCGGTTGCTGTAAGATTTCAGCTACTGGGTAACATGGCAATCCACACCATTCCCTTGTAATGTCCATAAATCGAAATTTACCTTTAAGAGAGACCATTATCAACGATGAGAGAGGTATGAATATTTTCATAGTTGACCTTAAGCAATAATTTTTGTATCATTCGAACCGTAAATTCTGATGGTCTCAAAACTAGTGGATTCGTTTCCGATGCAATATGCACACAGCTAATTGAGTTCGTTTAATAGAATACGATACTTAGTATTATTTTAACTATATTAACGCAAGCGTTGATAATACATTGATTCGTATTTCTATAAATGTATTATAGAGGAAGTAACTACAGCGATAAAAGAATGGAGTATATAAAATAAGGTAGAGGGAAATGTTAGTTTATTGTCCTCAACGTGGTAATACGCAGTTTGAAACTGCTTTTTTGACAATTAATTAATTTATAATTAGGATTATATAAATGTCTTCAAATCTCCACGGATATGCTATTAAATTATCATAGAGAATGACAATATATACACGTAGCTCTGAACACTGTTTATAATGTGTTTTGTTGAACCGTATTGTTTTTTCTCATTGTTTGTAAACAATATCATTTTTATTAGAACTCCATTCCTCAGCTTTCTGGATTCTTGTTTCTTAGTGGTAGGAGTGTTCAATATTTATCTGCTCATTTTTGTTAATATTACAACTTGATTATCGGAAATTTTCTATCCGTGTCATTTTTAATATTTGTTCGTCGTACTTGAATACCTTCATATTTTAAAAATCAATGAAAGATAAGGTGTTGTCTACTAGTAAAATATTTATTCAGATAGTACTTTCGTCAGCATAGCTGGCATCTTCAGTCTCAAATAAAACGAAATACAAAAATATAAACAATATGTAAGAATGCAAAGTACAATAATTTTTGTTAAGTTTATAAACATTTGAAATTTGTTGAAATTATAAAAATTTGAAATTATTTAAAATTTGTTAAAATTATAAGAAAATCGAAATTAATTAAAATATAATGAAGTTTTTAAGTGTATTGGAAACAGAGCAACAAATTAATGTAGAATGAATATGCGAATAAGAGATTTTACATTAATTTGTTGCTAGGTTTCCAATACACTGAAAAAAGTCCTATCAACAAATATTTGTTACATTAAAAGTAAAATATGACAGAAAACACACACATAATATCCTTTTGTTTCTCGGTGTCTTCCCTCTTTTCTTCGTTCTGTATATCCGTATTGTTGCTCATTTCCCCATCCATAGATTTTGTTTCTCATTACGGTCCCCCTCTTCTCTTCTCTCCCCTTGCACATCTCTTTCCCGTTCCTTCCCTCCAGCCAACTTCAGTCACTTCCACCCCCGCCGAGCGCTATGCTACGCTTTCCGTGCGTCGCCTGTTAACCGCAGCGCCTGATCCCGCGGGCCGCCGCATTGTTTCCTTGGGATTTAAGTTGGCCTCCCTGGCGACGACGTGCTTGAGGTGCCCACCGCCAGCCGTCAAGGTGGCAGGCGTAAGAGAGGGGTTTCCCCCCAAGCGCTGCGCTGCTCCCTCGAGTGTCGTAAAGTCCAAAATCCTTGCCACCATCGTCACCACCGCCTGCACTGCGCCGCCCCTTGCCATCGACGTGGTGTTGCTCACCATCTCTTCCGTGTCCTCCACCCCCTCTCGCCCTGCGTGGCTTTCGCAGTCAACTCGAGCTCTCGTTCACACCATATCTCGATCATGGCGTGGCGACGACGCTCTTACATTATGAATGGAGAGGAGTCCTTCCGCGAGAGATTGCTCGCTGCTCATCGGACGGTCACTGGGTTCGATACTCGGTGGATATAGCGAGTGCTCGTCCTCTGGCGTTCTCTCGGATGCATTATGAATGAGAGCGTGAGCAGAGAGAGCGAGAGAAGTATCGGTGCGCGAAGGGAAGGGTACGTTTGCTAGAGACGATGAACATATATCAACAAACCTCAAAGGTGAAATAAAAAACCTCGTCTTCCTCATTCAATTCATAAGAAGAAATTTCACAAAAATGTGTCCAAATGACTTTTTATTTCACAACTAACTTTTATAAACTGAATAAAGTTGAATTAAAACTAGACAGGCATTGGAAAATCTTTTGTGTTTCATTGCGGCTTGGATAGGCTAGTTTGTTTCAGCAAATTAGGTTAACGGAGTTCTCTTACGCTGTATTCCAATTCTCGTATTTGCATAAAGGGACCCGGCGACTGATGTTTTGGTGGGGAACATCTTTAGTGTGAATTTGAGGTCGAACTCATTTCATACACACAACAGACTGGATCTTAGACTGGATGCGTGCAGACAGAGAAATCTCTCTACCCCGATTTAAAGGACGCCGCCACCTCTGATTAGGTGGAAGGAATGACAACATTACCGCAATGCAACATTCTTAATAGGCGCAATCCCTTTCTGTTTAATTCAACCGTAGGCTCTTCGTTAGATTGATCTAGTGAGATGTTTAGAAAAATCAACAAAATTCGATGCTCTAGGTTCAGTGTCTTTGCTGCCAGCATTCTGCTGATCCATGATTTACTGTTGGAAGTACGAACTCGGTCGAATGAAGTCATGTTTACAGCAAAACCTCCATATAAAGTTGAAGTACCCGTTGCCAGATTTTATGGTGAGTTTCTCCCCCTTGCTATACTCTAAGATATTTTTGTGAGAACCCTTTTCCTCAATAAAATTGTGTTACGTAATATTCGTAAGTAATAGTAGTATGTACGTATCATTCAGTATAGGTAACTACTTTTTTTTGAATTGTTGAGCATGTTAAAAAAGATGAGTATGTTACAAAAGTCATAATTGTCGTTTTTTTCCTTTCAATAAAATTTGTTTACGTTGATCATGACAGGCATTTGCCCCGTTACCATGGCAACTACAGCACCGGTCATGTGGCCCTGGTTTAAGGATGCAGTTCCCCTCAACTATTTCAGACTAATATGAGTTGTGTTATTATTATTACTTGTTTATTTACTAGCTGATTACCCGGTGCTGCCTGGGATTTTTCTTTCACACTAATTGTCTTTTACTCAAGAAAAATTAAATCTATCTGCAGGTCCATTGTAAGATCAAAATACTTTTGTTTCCTGGTTTCTAAAAAAATGTAAAACTTCCTAATTTTACAAGACCATAATAATACAAAACTTGACTGTATTCACTACTCCATCTCGCGGGAATAATCCATTAAATTTGACGATGATTGATTTTCTTCTTCTTAAATTGAAGTATTTTAACACTTATATTTTTAAAAACGTTTTATCGATAATTTAGGTTAATTTTTATAGATAGACATATGCTGTCGCGGACCTTTTTGTAGAAATCTTTGAGGCAAACAATATTGTCATTCATAGTTGTCACCTATTTAGGCAGCGAAAACGAATATAACTCTCATTTTTTCCGATTTCATCGACATTAATTGTCAAAAACCATTTCTATCTTTTTTTTTCTTCACAAATTTAAAAGATAAAAGTTAGCCTATGTTCATCCTGGACATGTAAACTACGGCAAACTTCATCACAATCGTGATCAGGTAACATACATACAGACACGCTGTCGCGTTACGCA
>NNCF01128425.1:54208-86146 GCA_002313205.1 Laupala kohalensis
GTGAACGACATGTCATCATCCACATCAGATTGCAAAATGGTTCTTTTTGCTGATGACACTAACTTACTATGTAAACACGCCAATGCTCAAAACGTTTTGTCTAACCTTTCGACTTGGTGCCATGAAAATCGTCTCATTATAAACACTGACAAAACAGTGTCTATCTCATTTCACAATAGTATCACAAAATCTTTACACCATGTTTCTCTTTCTTTAAACGGAACACAATTAAAAACTGTTTCGAATACAAAATTCTTAGGTCTCCATATTCAAGACAACCTCAAATGGAATTGTCACATTGACAATCTTAATTCCCAATTAAGCAAATTGTGTTACGCATTCCGAATCTTAGTTAACGCAGTTAGTCCACGTATTTCCCGTTGCGTATATTTTGCAAACGTTTACTCCCATTTACGTTACGGCATTACCTTCTGGGGTAATTCCGGTCAGAGTATTCAAACTTTCAGAATTCAGAAGAGGATAGTTCGGATAATTTGTAAATCTCACCCCCGAAACTCTTGTAAACCTTTATTCAAAGAATTAAATATCTTAACACTTCCCTGCATTTATATTTATGAAACGGTCATGTTTGTTATGACCGAATTACTGAAGCACCACCCTTGCTTTATACGAAACAGTCTCGTTCGCGAACACAATAATCGCAATAGTAATAATATTCATCGCCCTAGAGTGTCAACCACTCTTTGCCAAAAAGGACCTTATCATTCGGGAATCGTTCTATATAATTCCTTGCCCAAGAATATAAAAGACATTATGAAATTGAATATCTTCAAATCCGCGGTTAAAAACTATCTCCTGCACCAGTGCTTCTACACTGTAAAAGAATTTATTGATTTTAATAAAATTTAAATGCGTCTTGTACTTTATCACGCCATTGCTGTAGTACTTTTTAAATAACTTATATCAATTTCAAAAACTATTTTCTTGCATGATTGTTTCTGTCTTATGATTCATATTAATTTAGTTTTATGTGTAGTTAACTTTGGCACGGTTGGGTACATTAATTCTGTAGCCCCATCTTGGACCGGGTTTGTCTCCGTTTTTTCTTCGGGTAGAGGTGGATTTCTTATTCTATTACACTTATTTCTCTAGGCTTTGTCTAGGGGCATGTTTATTGTAATAATAAATCGTGAATTTAGTGTTATTTCAATTATTTTGATTTTTAAACACTATACTCAGAGTAATCTATAGTTCGATAATAATTTGTACATGTAAATTTTTTGCGTTAAATTACAAACATATTGACATTTTATCGCAGCTAACTTTTCATCTTATCTAGGAATTTTTGCTGAAATTTTTGAATCCGTCTCTGCCTTAGGACCCTTGATCGGAATTGATGGGATGGTCCCTTGTTTACTTCCGGAGAGTAAAATTAGTTTGCTGTCCTCCACGTGGTCATACGCAATTTGTACTGTTTTTTGACAATAAATTTATTATTATTATATTAAATCTTTGTATCGGATTGTGTATTTAATTTAATCCTTATTTACAGAAAAAAGTAGGTTTAAAGTTAGGAGGATGTTTATTACCTATGGTACCTTATAAAACCTATTTTCAACATTACTTATCAAAATGCAAATTTTGATTACGTTCGAGTATGATGTTTGCGAACTGGAAGCTTCTGAGGATGGGTTCGGCACAGAGGAAATTAGTTGCGGGTGGAAAGGGCAGACGATGATGAAACCACCTTTTTTTATCGTTCCTATCCGGACCTATCTCAGGAACACATTTTGTGGAGTTAACAAGATGCTTCACATATATCCCCATTCTCTCGCCGAATCCTCAAGCATATTGCGAGATTACGTTGTCTGTGGTGATGGAACAAATCCTCAGTTCGAAACCAGTATCGCCTCGACAAGGACCAAAATTGGATTCATAATCTTCACCTTACGTTCTATGAATACACGAGGGATGAAATATAATATTTGCTGTATTTGTTTATTGATAGAAGAATTGAAAGCAAGTGGTGATCAATATGGTAAAATATAGGATAAAACAGTGGACTTGTATGAATGTCCTTTTTGATTAAATTTGGTGTATTGATCCACGTCTTCAGCCAGATGATCTTTGAAGATACGGGATGAAATAAGTAATAAATGACGACGTTTTATCTAATTTTAAAACAACAACAAAAATCATTCTAATAATGGTAACAAATTTAGAATATAACTAAAACAATGATTTGTTATGATAATGTAATGTATGACTACGCTTTCCGTAAACAGTGTTGCATCTACCGTTCAGACATAAAGTCTTCAAATTTCCTTGATAGAATACAACTGACAAAGATACACTATTCATTTCTTGTATAAGTCAGTGTAGAAGAATCATGGGTTATGTAGGAACAGTAGACTCTCGATTAGTGGCGATAATTATCGGCTCAGTAATAGTCGAAAATCGAAATTGCCGATAATCCGGAAAATAGATGCTACCGCATTGCCTGCTCAATAAAACCAAATTATGTTTCTAAACATGCAATATTTTATCGTATATATGTAGTATAATGTATAGCCTTATTTAACTTGAAACAAGTAAGGAATGACTTTGCAGCTGTTTTGCAAGTTTCTGCGTTCAAGTCAATTATGAGAGAAAAGAAAAACTTTTTACCGTAAGTGAATGTCTCTTAAAATGTGTTGAATTAACTACGAGTATACAATGTGTACTACGTAGACGCAATAATATAATCCTATGTAATTAAAGAAACTCAAATGATAGCACATTCTACGTAAATTTTTCTATTTATTTCGATATCATATATGAAGTTCCTCGTGATTTTGAATTGATATATGCCCGACCGCTTCACACCAAGGTGGATAAATGTCCACCTGAAGATTAGTACGGTGGAAAAATATTGAGAAACACGATCCTAAATACAATCTCATAACGTAAAATGTATGTTTCTCACTTAACACATTCAAGAAATAGATTTATACTCATACGTTAAGTATCAAAACTCCACGTAAAAATTGAAGGAACGATTGAGATCGCATATAGTAACCAGAAGTTCACATGTACGTCCGGAAAATGTCACCAGGAGGGGTAAAAGTTACATACAGAGAAAGAACCCAAAACAAAAAGCGTTTAATAAGGGAAATTGTGAATTGAGATACAGGTTTTACTACAAATGTTCAAAGTTTTGTCACTGTCATACAGGCCTCTCACCTGCACTGCGTGAATCCGCGACACTAGAGGTTCAACATAATCGCAATACATGCGATGTCGGTTCGGTGCGTTCTCAGTTCTCTGTGTAAATACGAATCTATTTTTGGATGTATTATGTAAGAAATACACATTTTACGTTATGACATTACATTTAGGTTTGTTTTTCTCAATATTTTTCCTCTATGTCTATCTATATCTACTAGATGGACATTTGTCGAACTTGGTGAAATTGTGTGAAGCGGCCGAACATATATCAATTCAATATCCCGAACCACTTGATAATTGGTAACAAAATTAATAAAAAAATTACATAAAAAGAGCTATCATTAGTGATTCTGTATTCCTTGAAGCTTCAAAAGTTGCATGGTTTTAGACAGGAGATGGTTGCGTAATGGGAGTAGGTAATAAGCGATAAGGTTTTTTGCCTTACTCTTGAGTTTCATTTTACCAGAATAAATTAAACTTCTTCAGATATTCAAACCTTATGTATTTTAACTGACGCCACCTGGTACAATTCTAACAAACTACTCAGAGAATTGAGCATGCATGCCTTTGAACTGAGTATCACACCATTTCTTTGTTAAACTTTACCTACTTCCTTCATGCAACCTGTTTCACCGTAATGAAATTTTAGGTCAAATCAAAATCAGAATTCATTCTGGCCAGCCCAAAGACTCTCTTTGTCCTCCATGAGAAATTTATCAATAATTAAAGAAAATGAATAGTTCTATTAAACGGAATCCAGAGAGGATGACATCCCTAATGACCATTGTATCGAATTGTATTGTGATGTACGTTTTTTATTGTACTGAACCATCCTGTGAAGCGACCCAGTCACTGATCTGGGAGTGAATAAATATTTATAAAACTACAGTAAATGTACCCAATCGAATTTGAATATGTACCTTAATTTGAATACAAATTTCACAGAATAGATGACTAAAAGAATATTTCTTAAGAGAAAGAACAGTTGGAGTGTTAGAGAGAGGAGCGCAGGAAGCTGACGACTTGGTGGGAATACAAGTGAGCTGATGCTGTTAAAACGAATGCCACTTCTTCCGGTCGCAGCTGTATCCCGGAAGCGTGTTCCTTTATGTGCAATATCTTGGATCGTAAGAAAGGGGAGTCCGTCTCCCCATGTGATGCGTGCGATACCTGCTTCCCTCCACATTCAAGTTTGGAAATTCCACGCAGGTCTCTACATTGGGAAAGAGATCGACTTTTTGAGAAATCCCTTTCAGATTATCATTATTTAAAATTTAACTGATTTTACTCCGCAACTGTTTTTGACAAAGAGAGAGAGAGAGAAAGTGAAGTAAGTATATTAATGTAAAAACCAATTCATGTGTTTAGGTAATATATTTATGAATTAGGTCGACGTTTCTACAGCGAGCGCTATCTTCCTCAGAGCTGACTTGATACTCAATTCAATTCCATCATTAAACTACTTCATCTCCATCACCATATACACGACAAAAACACCAACAATCATTTTATCACTCATCATCAACAAAAACAGGGATTTCCAAACCAATTTTTTTGTTATCATGTATAATTTTAATGAAATTCAAATAATAGTGTTTGATATTTATACAAAGTCCAATTTGTTGTAGTTCTTTTGACGGTGAATGAATATGACCGTTTACCATCAATAAATATGAAGTCTGGAGTTGGAAAGAATATAAAATACGAAAACTAATATAATATCCTATGTTCATAACATTCCTCGTGAATCCTTGTTTTGAGAAAATGAACCTACAACTAGACCTCCAGAGGGATTTATCCGTGGAAGGAAAATATTTGAGCCGTGATCTTGGAACGAGAATTCCGTAAAAGCTTGTCCCATTAATGTGCCATCAAATTAACTCAGGCATGAGGAATTTGTTTCTCAGTCTGTTTCCAGCGTGAGCAAATTAGAATTCTTTGTGAATAAATAGTAAAGGTACAAATTCAGAGCACCAAACTCACAATTGATGATATATGTTTCATAACTAATTCAACGACGTGATGTTCGGACCAATTTGCAGGCCATACACACATATAATTTTAGTTTTGAAGTGTTATCCTGAAGGTTGGGAGTAACCATCTCTAGATAGGACTGGGTATCCTGAAATGTACCCACAAGGTGAAAATGCATAGGAATATTATAAACAGTATGTTTATTCTATTTTAAATATACATTGGTGCTATCCGAGCAAATAGCCTTGCTCGAGCAAATATATAAGAATCAACACTTCATATTGGAATACAAACGAAAAATTACATCAATTCACATCAATTTAACCATTTAACAATTAAATAACTTCTATTCAATAGTTTCCTCTTTATTCTTTCATACTCTTGTACTTTTACTTCTTCGGGGTAACCTAAGAATTTGACCTCAAGATTTTGATGCCATGCATGCATACAGAAATTGTTCAACCTAATTCCAAGCATTCTTAAGTCTTGTTTGTGGAGAGAAACTCAAACGAAGACCCAAATTGTATTTTATTTCTCTGAGTAACATAGAGACAACATAACATAGAGAAAGGGGAACCGGAAATCCTTTGCATACTGCCCAGTTCATTTCGTGCTAGACTGCTTGTCGCAGTGGAAGAAAAAAGAATAATCACTCGATATTCGAATCGTAAACATAATTTTAGATTCTTTTAAGAGTAAACTTGGAAAGGGAACTGGTCCATATTTTATGGGAGTTTTTCCCCTGGCACCAAGGACTTAGAGGATTCTGAGACGATTTGAAATATGGCATTTGTCGCGGATTGATTTGTTGTCGATGCGGCAGTGGGGGGAGGGGTGTTTACTCAAGGAGATTAATGCAAGAACTCCTTGGTTGAAGTATCCTTTTTGGATATGTCACACGGCAGAAGTACTCTAAGGGAAAACTTATAATTTACTATATTTAAATAACTCATTAAAATCTACAAGAGTCGATTGCAAGTTACACAGGACGAGTAGAAGGTTCGTTGTCAATTAACATAAGACCTGGAGAGCCAAAGCTTAGAATTCAATGCATCACCGAACCCAAAGGCGTGCCAGCAAGATAAAAATCTACAGGAAATCTCTCTGCGGACTCTGATTAGCGCAGTGACGACGTCTGGGTAGGAAACTAGCTGAAACGATGCAAGTTCTCAAGAAATGCTGCTCGATGTGGTGGAGGGGAAGAGGCAAGTGGGAAGGCAAGTGGATACCTATTGTTGGCTGGAGTCTACACCGGAATGTCACTGGCGCATGCAAATTGTGAAGGTCTTCTAAAATGAAGCGAATGGTGTCCACACGACGCCAACTATAGGTTTGTTTGATTGGTATCGTGGAAACGCGCCGTAAGGTCGATAAATACCGTATCATGTGCTCACTCCTTTCAAACAAGGGAACCATTGATCTGCAAACTTCAAATAAGCGTACATTGTTGTTGAAGTTTTAACAAATAACAGTGAAACCAACCTCTACATTCCTGTTCTTACGGTTGTTAGTTGAATCTAAAAGAATAGCATGTGGTGATGTGTGGTAGCCGAGCTTCCAATATTATCTTCAAACATTCCTGCAGTGTTCACTTTATTGCGTCGGAACATTGGTTTTCTGTTCCAAAATGAAAATAGTAAACGATAAGTACAAGATTTCAGAATGGAGTTTTAATGACAAGGGTTACATTCAAATCATGATAATGTTTTTAAAGGGTTTACTGAAATGAACATTTTCATAAATGCAAGTATATTACATCACTTTCATTCCCTCTCAATATAGTTCATGTATGAATATTTTCTCTTGTCTGAGATTATTCATTTTTTTATATTATGTCTTATTTTATAGCATGTGCCATGTATAATGCAAATGTATTCCGGGTTATTAATAGAGTTTGATTAGTTTACTATTTTGTCATTTACTGGATCATTTGTCTTAGGTTAATTTACACTTAAGTAATTTATTCAGGGTTTAATATTTTTACTTTCATGCGTTAGGTTGAGGCTTGTATTTGTGTAATTGTTTCAATTTGTAGATTTAAGTATATTATTTAAACTGTCCTCAAATTGTATTTCTATTTAATAAATGACAAGTTATTTTCGAATAACAATTTTATAATTATCCACTAATCTCCCTGAAGAGGTCAAGATTAGGTTTAGCGACATTCACAAAATTTAGGATAATATTTGAAGATAGTTGACAATTTGGAACACTGAATAATACTTAACAAACTTAATAAACAAATTTTGAAATTTTCAGGACTATGACAGTATAGTAGACTCAAGAAATCCAGATAAGTTAATAGAAATGGAGGAGAATTATCTGTTTGTTCAAAGTTTCGCAATGATTTTTTATTCACCTCAGGTACTGAGAACATGAAATTACTCACAAAACCATAAAACATTATAGAAACATAAAGAAAAAATAAGTATTAGGATAAACATTACTTTTTATGCGGTGTTTGATGCAGAGTCATGGAATAAAGAGAAACATTAGAAACATACGTGTATTCCAACTCGCTTAAATAACACATGTTCAGGACACGAAATATTTTGTGTTGTATGCATTACTATGCCGCGAGACTCCGAATGAAAATCTGCTCTCTTCCCAATAGTTCCAAGGCACGCCGCTAAGAAGCGTCGACTTGACGTATCCCAACCGACTCACAGATATGACATATTTAACTTCCAGAAGTTACCAGTAGAAGCAGCACTATTTTTATCGGTAAATATTTCGCAACAAGAAAAGCTAACTACTTGGTTAATACCATTCAACTAGTGTGTTTTAATTATCTTCCCTCTTGTTACTGGCTCATTTTGTAAAGATTTTGTGTATATGTGAACAATAAAGTACTTTTCGATGTTAAGTAGCCAACGTATCGGTGCTATACTCATCTTCCTCAGGGCTTGTATTTTTAAAGCATTCTTGTGATATGTGGCGTAAATAAATCATTCGCGTGCTAGGTAGGGAGGATATATACATTTGCTGGTGTGAATGAATAAGAATGGTATAAGAATAATATAAAAATGCAAAACGTAGTATCGGTCGAATTGAACTATTTTGCAACGACCAATCAAATGATCAAATAATTGCAATTGAATAAATTTTCCAATCGAATGATCAAATAATAGAAAAAATCTGGAGTGTGCCCCACTCAACTTTCCAATTATAATTCATAACAAAAATCTCATAGCACAAATCACCCTTCGTTGCACAAAAATATAAAAGTAAGAAAAACGTTTCAAAAAGGAAATAATATATTATAATTTTCAAACAAGATGACATATTTAAAATACCAATCGGTTTCCAAATATTTATGCCCACAACATTACATAGTACACTCCTGATCATCATATCTGCACTTTCTAGCAGTTTAAGGTGCATGAATTATCTTCCACCTTAAACTTTTTGCTGTTGCCTTATAGACTGATCTAAAACCAGCGCCTACAAGATTTTTGCGCAATAAATTTTCGCTGTATCTTGAAAACGATGCTACGTACAGGAATGCGGATTAGCAATCTGTACGCAGAATTACTGAACAATCCAAATGCTCTGAACATATTTTCAATATTTTGAGTTTTAAAAAGAATTTTAGAGTGTGTAGCACACTCAAACAACAATAAAAAAATTTCAGGTGTTTCCCTTACCTTAAATGTGTGAGCAGATAAAATTTTATTTATACCCGACACAATACACCACGGTAAATGTAAGAAATACCCCAGAGTTTGTTTCAACGGAATGCATAGGATAGCAAATAACAGTGACATATCATCGATTCCTGAGAGGTGGTGTGGTGTGACGCCTGGCTGAGACGAAGACTCTGAGTCTGGGAATTAAATCTATCAGCATCTGGGGCCGAACTCCAAATAGGTGTCTGTGGTGAAACCCGCAGGGACGTAAGCAAATCTATTAAATAAATTAAAACTAATGAAAAACGCATTTATGTGAAATACCATCAAGTACTAACAAAAGATTTAATTTTTGTTTGTTGTTTTATATCAATTATAATAAGTGTTTAATTTTTTAAATTCTCACTTATTGCTTTCAAAACATTGTGCTAGTTGAAGAATTGTTTGCTACCAGAAGTAGCAAATAAAAAATTCACTCTCAAATGACGAGTGCTGAACCCTGCTGATACTAATAACTTGTCTCATTAATGTATGTAGTTTGACTAATGCCTGTGTGTATGTTAACTTTCAAAATAAATTGGAAAGTTTCCTTGTTTTCAGATATTTCTTTTGTATAACCATTACTATGAAGCAAGTACATATTAAATACGAAACACGAAAAGCTTTCGCGGTTTCTGAGCGCAGGTGGTTGCTGACTGATTCGCATCTGAGGTAGATGAGGGTTGCAGTGGGTGGATGGTGAAGGGGCGCAGATTTATCGGGGTATCATCGGATTGGACATCCCACACCTGAGCTCTCGGAGCTTCTCAACAAGAAATATCTTTGTAACGACTACCGGCGTACTTCTGGATTTTGATGTGAGCGTATGTTTTTCATTTTCAACACTGTCAAGAGTTCTAATGATTCAGACGTTGGCAAGACCTAAAACCCCAATAAAAAAATTTAAAAAATACACTCAACTGTTACTACCTTTTCTACGATAGAATTATTACAGAGTTATTTATGCCTCATCATGGATGGATTATATTTTGTTAATAATAATAATATTTGATCTGGATTTCATCTTAAATCACAAGAGTTAAGTTTTCAGAAAAATCTTCTACGATGACACTCTTTTCTTTGGGTAATGAATTGTTTAAATGGGACCATGGCATTATTGACTTAAATTTACGACAAACAATAAATTTTAAATTTTGGTTATTCTACACCTTTATATACAATTTATAAGATTGTTTATAGTTAAAACCAATACAAATTCTTTGTCTTCATAAGTTTGGACAACCTGAGACTACTTGTAAATATTCGCGATCTACGTAATTACAAAAACCTTCATCTCACTGGAAATTATGAACTCAAATATGCCCATAACGTTTTGATCGGAAACAACCTCGGTAGGGATATTCAATAATTCAAGACCAAATTGTGTTTTTTCGAGCCTGCATAGCTCAAAACATGCCTATAACACTCATGAGCTTGTTCAACAGTCATGGCAGGTTCTTTTGGACATATTTCTTGTTCTTTTGGTTCCCTCCGAAAATTGATTCATCCCCGGTGAACGATGTTACTGGCTACATTGAATACACCATCTGGATACGTTGAGGTCCATTCTCTGCGGTTCATTGACTTGTGTTATCCCACCTTCTGTCTTAGTTAATGTGGTTGAAATACGAATGAAAAGATGTAGACATTAATTTATGACATTAACTTAAACAGTGCATTAAACTTTTGGTCAGTATTAAAATGTAAATAATTGTTTTCAAATTAGAAATAACTTGTAAAAATATTTTTATCCGCAAGTTACGGAATAAATATTCCATTTATTTGCAAGTTTTGTGTGTGTTAAAATATATTGGAGGAATTTCACCCGTTCTGTCCCAATTTGAAATAAATCTTAAAAAGTCCATAAATCCACCTTCCCGTTTTATAAGAAACAAAAGCGAGTAGTATCTGTCTCGAGGAATAAAAGAGAAGAGGAAGACGTGGAAACGAAATTGGAAAAGTAGATAGTGTCAGAGTACGAATGGTGATAGAAGGGACGATACCTTGGCGTGGGGGCAATGGCGATTCCGCGACCCTTATCGAAGACAGAGGGTGAGATCGGACCGAAGAAGGGCGCCACCCTTCTTGGTTTTGTTTCTTGGAGAAACTTTAGGGTGGTAATTCGTTTGGGATCGAATGCATCTTCACGCAGAGCTCTTCTTCTTCTTCTTCTTCCCGATTCTGTTTCTCTAGACATCCGTTGGTCTTCCATCTCATCCAGAGGGAGGAAAACTCACGGTGGAATAAACGATGTACTCCAAGTCATATAAAGCAAACGAAAACACTTGGTCTATCTTTGGTAAGAAAAGATAGTTCAGGAAGACACAGTGGTGTACGTGATTGCATCCTTTACCATCAAACACCTGGTCACCTTCTGTGGAATTGTCCCATATATGCCCAAGAGAGACCATGTTTCATTAAAGAATTGAGAACCATTGATGTAATAGACACAGAAGATAAAGAACGAACATTGCTACGGAAAAATCATACAAGGAGTTCAACGAGTATATTCATAAAACTGGGACAATAAGAGAAATATTTCGCATGATAGTGGTAGATAAGCACGCGCCTCCTCCCTGAGGGGCAACGCCCAGTGCGGACAAGATGTGCAGCGTCCAGAGCTGAAACGCAAATAGAGTTTGAAATGTATATAGTTCCTTCTTCTGCTAATGCTATACAGTCAAGGATGCTGAAGTCAGTCGCAGCAAATGAAGAAAAAAGTGGTGTACGTGGAAATTAATGTTACGGAGGGATAATTGAATAATGATGCTCGGTTTTTGTCAATTATCCATCAGACAAAGATTGACTTGTCCTCTTCTTAAAGTAAAATAGAATAATATAAAATACAGTCACACCTCAATGGATCAATTCTCACGGATAACGGTAAAAATTCGAATTATCGAGTGTTCCGAAATACCGAGGATCGATTTAGCGAGGTTGGTGTGTAAACATTCCGTCACGTGGAATAAATTGTGGTGTATTACTTTTCTACCGGAAATACTTTAGCTATAAATGTTCTCCTTAATAAATTGCAGTACTGAATTAAAATTAAATTACTTTAATAAAGTTTGCCGTTAATGAATGTTTTATCTGTATCTGAGCGATGTATATTCATAAATTGTATAGTATGAGACTAGGGTCTGTACTGTAAAACGTTATATCTGCTTTTAAGTTAATAAAAAAATAGAATTGTACAAAACGATATATTTTATTGAATTAGTCCATTAACAAAGTTTTACATATTCAGTGACATTTAAATAAAGAGTTCTTTCAATTGAATTCCAATTTGTAAACTGTATAAAATAAAAAAAGAAAACGTGGAACAAACTGAAAAGTACAAAATGTATTACAGTAGGCTACACATCAAGTTGATAAAAATGTTTCTCTAAAGACAACAACTGTACGTCTTTATACGCACATAGTAAAATAAAAATAAATTTGTTAAATTATTCATTCAACGAAATAATTGGAACAATATATATATCAAGTAGCAGATTTCAACTTGATCATTCGTCATCACATTCGAATTATAAGGTTCTCTTCCGAAAACTTCGATATATAAATGTTCCGCTGTTCGTTCCGCGGGCGGGATAATTCAAGTTATCAAAGTTTTTGCTATCGGTGCTTCGAAATATGAAGGTGAAATAACATGGAAGAAGGCATGAAAGTTCAAGGGGTATAATAAAAATTCGACTTATCAAGGAATCAATTTATTGAGGTTTGATTTATCGAGGTGTGACTGTACAAGCACCTATTAATTGTGAAATTGTATAGGGAGATGCAGATGGAGGATAAGTTGCGGTTTCAAGGGTGGCAGATGCCCTTCCTGACGCATCTCCCTGAAACGGGTGAAATATGATTGGCATAATGGTGTTGTTATAGGACAGAAAGTGAGGGAAAATAGGAATATCCCGAGAATATCTGCTACAGTTCCTCTTTTTCCACCACTATTGCTACCACTACATCAACCGGAGTTTGCACCACCGCCACCTGAGGTAGAAGGCGAGCGCAGTAACCACTACACCACGGATCGTTGGCAACTTTCTTTCATTAGTTTATAGTTTTTATTGAGAATAATTAACGAAATAAAAGATTAAAAAATGAAGATTTTGTTAAAATAGAAAAGTCACCATTGATTTCCTAATCCCGTGGTTAAATAAACAGAAAATGTCAAGTTATTTTAAACATATAATGACTTTACGGGATACATATAAAAATATTATTTCATAGGCTTTTATCGCAAAGAGTTCATGCAGTTACGTAAAGTATTCTTTTGCTAAATAGGAATGTTGATGAGGATGTAGAAATTTGTATGAAGACTCCGTCAAATGTGAAATATAGATGAAATTAAATGATAAATACTTTTCATATTAACATGAGAACTTTTCAAGTATACATTTATTTAAATGAACTCTGAAATATATTGCTATTAAACGAAAAATAATAATAAATTAGTTTTCTAGAAGTGAGTGCGATTATGAAAAGAACTCGATTCTACTTTAATATAATCGTATTAACATGAAATTCGTATCATAATTTTTTTTTCTTTAGCGTGGATCTGCTGAAGTGCTACCGACAATATTCCACACCACCGGGTTTACCGCAATAAACGCCGACTCACTTTAATTCCCCACTCAGTTTTTCCCTCTTAACATTTCCCTAACATCACAGTTGGATAAGATTAGAAAAAAATGCAATTCATGCATCTAACTCTATCTACAACACACAATTTCGTAAATTCCATTCAGAGCCACTGATAACTTTTAATTTCCTCTATGAAACAAATTGCTTGTCCACCCTCCTTATCAAAGAAGACAGGCCATTTCATATCAAACTTACCATCTACCCTTGTAACTTTCATCCGGGAGGAGCTACTGGACGGGTCAGGAACACGTAGGGGACCGTGATTTACCCGTCCCGGACTAGAAGGTCGAGAGCGATTTTTTAAAGCGAGGCAGGTAAATTAATGAAATAAGAAAATTGAAACACCCTCGCTCATGATTGTCCGACCTGGCTGTATAAAGGGGAGGGGAAGTGACGTTTATTGAGAGTAAAAATAAAAAATATTCCGTTCACATATGAGTGTGTGAGGGTCAGTAGAGGATTGATTTGCTTATCACGGGCTCAGCACGCCAGCTATTACCCGCGCTGTATGGGAATTAAGCAAAGCAGTTAAAAACGTCAAATGCAAACGATGGGGACTTTTAATTATAACGATAATAGGGAGAACCTCTCTTGCCGAGCGCGTTGGAGCGGAGTTGAATGACTATTGTGGTCTGCAGCTATCTGGGGATCAATGTCCCTCAGTTGGAGTGGGGGTGGACGAGTGAGAAGTGTTGTGCGAGCTGTGTTTTCCTCGTGATGGTTTTAAAGGTGAGGAGTCGGGAATTCAAGGATTTCCTGGCTCTGTAGGATTTCGGATATCACAGACTCGTACTTACATTGGCGCTTATTCACCTCTTCTATGAGGGAAGTATTCTGATGAACACGAGATGAAATTCATTTTTATTTGTATGTACGTGTTGTAATTTGTAGCTTTCCATTGAGGCACCTCCCTTGTCTATTGGTAGAGAAAAAAAATACCAATTAATTTTATGAAATGTTTTAATCAGCTAAAAATTATATAAATGCTATCGCAGCGTGGTCAAGTATAATTTTTCCCCCTGGCATCTGGCTGTTCATCTATAAGTCACATGGCACGCTAGTTTGTCTTCTGAACATGAAATGTCTGCACTGAAATCAATTAACTGACAAATATGTAGCTGATTCCCCTCCATATTGTTAATTTATTTCTTATCTTTGAAAAACGTAACAGTGTGAATGTGTTTTTAAATTATACTTATTATTGCCCTAGTTCATAGACGAGTTATTACCTGGATGTTTTTAAGAGATATGAGAGACTGTGGACTTTTAATATTTAAAAACAAAATAGTGAAAAGTGTTTATTTCAAATATTTAAGTGGATTTTTTAATTTGAGTTTTAGGGTTCGCCAGCGTCTAGGTCCTTAGCGCCCTTGCAGGTGGGGAAAAATGCAGTTTCGCACCATAGGGAGGAACCGACCTAACTCTCCCACGTGTGTGGGACCCGCCGAATACCTCGACCATATCCATCAAAAAATCCTCCTGAACTCACCAAATATCTAAACACAAAAATAATGGAAAAGAACAGACAACAGTTGCCTAATACAGTATATTAAGTGGAGTTTGTCTTGTACTCTGTTATTTTTTTAAATTATCATCCAAATCCGGAGAAAGGGAAAGAAAAAAGCTATCCTACTCGAATGTAAAGATATTTCAAAAGCATTAATTTTCCTTACGAATTGGGGAGAATGCGCTTCAAATGCAATTTTTCGTCAATTATGGTTTATTAATTGCAGTTATACAACTTGATAGCGTTGTCTATATCAATGGAAAGATAAAGAAATTTATCACAGTTACACCGTCGTTTTAGAACACCCTGAGCAGAAATGTATTTTTTTTTCAGAGAATCACTTTTCCCTTCCGCACTTGAACGAATGTCCACTTCTAACCAATAGCTGTGTGGACTGTCATCACGTGATGAAGAGGAAGCGCGCGCTTTTTACTCGGGGTTCCACAGGGGGAATCCCAAGTGCGCTCCATTCGAGAAGCACGCTCTCTCTCTCATTTTGTGATTACGTTCAGCTCATATCTTGATTTCAGTACAAGCGTCCTTCCCACACTTACAATCACTCGCTGTTGATTTTGATTGGAATGGCGTTGAGAGGGAGAAAGGAAGGCAGGTGTATGTGCTTGGGAAGGGGGTAGAGATCGAAACGGTTGCATTATCGTCAGACATATAAGAGAGAAGAAATTAATTTAAAAACAATACTTTTACTTCAATAATATAACCATTTACGTTTGTTATTACTATCTTTTTAAATTATTCAATTTTGCATTATTACATTTATCAATTTATCCATTCAGTGTCGTAAAATTTTAAAATTTATTGTTTCAAAATATCGTGTACAGGTTTAATGTTTTCAAAATAGTTGTAATAGATTATTTACACCACACAAGGAAGAGGTGGGTTGACACAAATGTTGCGTCAGCTCTAATATCACGGGAACTAATAAGCGTTAGAAGTATGGCAACAGCACAATATAGCTTCATTCATACCACGTTGTATTCTGACATGTCAGAATACATCGTGGGTTCCCGGTTTTGAACCGAAATTTTGAAGGTACTTATTTATATGAGATATACCATACTATCTGAGTATCCGGCGTTGCCCTGGATTTTTCTTACACTAATCTTCTTTTACTCAGGAAAAATATAATATATGTATATTATAAGATCAAAAAACTTTTACTTACAGGTTTTTAAAAACATGTACAGCATTCTAATTTTTCAAATTCGTAATAATACAAATTCATACAAAACTGTACAATGCATCATACATCATATCGCGGGAACCGCGTCGGTTGAATTTTCGCTTCTGAGGCATGACGCTGCTGCACCATTTCATTAAAAAAAATTTAAAATCTAAACTAATCGTCTAAATTTTACGATATAAATACTTCTTTATCTTTGTTAAATGCAAAAAACAAATAATCCATTAAATTTGATGATGATTGATTTTTTCTTTCTTAAATTACTCTCTTAAATTGAAGTTTTTTAACTCTTCTATTTTAATAACGTCTCATCGATAATTGAGGTTAATTTTTGTAGATAGACATACGCTGACACAGACTTTTTTAGAACTCTTAGAGGCAAACAATACCACCATGCATAGTTGCCATGCCTATGGCAGCGTTAAGCCGGCCATACACGATCCGGCAGGCCTGTAAGTTTCGCCTGTACATTCCGCCGGAAGACGGCGACCGGAACGTGTGTGGGATCCGACTTGCCTGTGAGTTTGGACTGAACAGACGACCGGACGTCGAACAAAATTACGTTCGTCCGTGCGGCAGAACTGAAGGCAGTACAGGCAGACCGGATCGTGACTGGGGTCTGGCAACAGACTGTCTGTTAGTCAGTGGGTCTTGAGCATCCTGTGAGTGAATTCATCAAATATTATTAGTTTTGGAATGATTCGTGAAAGGGAAAACCGGTGCTTGGAGGACTTTATAAATGTTTATTGAAGTGAAATTTGTTCATAGAAAGTGAAATCTCCGGATTATTTTCCGAAATCTCTTGAGTGATCAAGAAAACCATCGGAAATCCCGCAGCAACGTGCTCACGGATGAAAAAATAATAGAAAATGATGAGGTAAGCATAATGAAATGCAACCATAAAATTTCAAAAAGAGAAGAAATCATTTATTCGTGTTTTAGAGAACACGCCTTTATTTTCAATAATTACTGTAATACTACTATAGTACTACGTATTACATAATTAATTCTACGTATTACGATTTTAATTCGGTTTTCTTATCAAAAACTTTTATTATACAAAATAAAATAAGAATCCTGAAATAGCCACAAATACCACAGTATTGTCGAAGGTTACTAAAAGGAAGAACATTCCAGATAAGATTGAAAGGAGACATTCATTCTAGGAAATAAGAAACCTTCTTTGCTGTACATACTTAATAAAGCAATACCTATGGTAATTGAAAGTGTACATTTTAAGTTTTCCATGAGTCAAGTTCAGTTGTCGTGGAACGCTACCTTCATTAGCAAAATAGTTCATAAAACCCTCCCAATCATATTTTGTAACTGTATTGGTAAATTAGTGAGTGAATATGTGCGCCTTCTCAACATCCACTCTTTACTCTACCCTTCACATTTTCTCCTTCGTTTTTCATTGAATTATAATTCTGCTGTTAAACCGAGAATCCCGCACGCATCTTCATCAATGGGACCATAATCTCATGTATCGGATGCTTTCGGTCTGGGTATGGGGCTGATCGTCTTCCAGCATAACTGACATCTGCCGGAACGTGTGTGAGTCTTTTAGTTCAACTGTACGTTGGGCTTCTAGTAGTAAATTTCTGTATAATTGTGAATATTGTTCGTCTGATTGTTTGAAGAAATAATATTTTAGTGTTAAAAATCTTAATCAAATTTTTATTTTCTGATATTTGTAAGTATTCTGCTTACCTTTAATTATGAAAAGGATCAGAATACTGATTTATTTCATTACTACCATAGATGAGGTAGTTATTTTGCATCCTAGAGCGTGCCAATTTTTATGACTAATATAATTGTCTAATTTGAAACACTACGTATTGCATGACTGATTTCCTTCAGACTTTGTGGTAGATAGGTAATGATGAAGAATTGTTTGAATTTCTAGAATTAAGAAAATGTGCATTAATATCTTAATTTCTGCAATTCAAGAAGTGGAAAATACTAATGTTAGTAATTGTCGTTGGCTCTCAATCACGTTGGAATCAAAATGATTATATATTTTCTCTTAACAAACATAGATTTTTCTTAAAATTACCTTTTGTCAACTTTAAAACCTCCATTTATATGAGTGTGTGTCAACTGTCCTCAGTCCTTATTTTAATTTGCCTCGTCACTACGAGGGTCAAAACAGAGACTTGTTCGCTGAAAACAATTTTTTTATCAACTTCTAACTAGTTTACATTCAAATTAAGAAAATATAAAATATGCTTTCTAATTATGTGATCCGCCTTATGTCTCAAGAAGAAAAAAGAAAAAAAAGAGTTATGGTCAAAATTGTCAATTTTATGTATTCTACGTAGTATATAAGATGCTAGACGTGCTTTATATCGTTCATGAGCTTCGGAAATTAAGTTACTATATGTTATTATACTCACAATTTAACATATACTAACAAATGAAACAAACAAATCAATTTAATACTGCATTTGAATAATTATTCTGCAATGATTATTCGAACGTAATAAATTTAAAAATACAAACTTTTTAACAAGAAGCGAACAGTCAAGAAGTCTTGATATTCGAATTTGAGCATTAATAAAACGTCAACCCGATGCTCCACAAATGATTTACACCAAAATTTTACGTATTTCATTAAGTAAATTAAAAATACTTACTGCATCTCATGTAAATTTTGTTGCAGGAATAAATAAAAAAGTTCTAGTTTTTCCACTTTTACAATGGGAGCTTTGATTGTTCTTTCGGGTCGTATTAAAAGTAATCGTGAAGTTATATTTGTATGCATTCTCGTTTCGGCCAACTACGGACCACGGTAACGAGCGTTGGTAAGGCTCACTTCTGTGCGAGTTTACTCACTAGACACATGGTGAATTTTTGAGGAAACCGCGTTTAGATAGGATCCAGTATTACAACTGCTGTATCCGAGTATTACAACTGCGGTTGTTAGCCGCAGAGGGTGAACTTTTTAAACGCCACAGCTATATAAACTGAGACATTGAATTGAAAAGCTACAATATTTTCTGGCCCCACCGGGAATAGAACCCGGGATGACTTGGTGATGAGCGAGCACGTTAACGCCGTAGCCACGGAGTGGCAAAATATATTTAATATATTAGAAATTAAAAAATATATATTAAGAATGAAAATTTGGTTTTCCAGTCCTGAGTGGTCTCGCATTATTGTCTTTACTCAGTATTTTCCAAAAATAGTACGAGTATATTGATGAATGTTATTTTCAAACTCTCGGAGGTATAAACAAAGGATTGTCAAAATTTCGTTGACGGTACAGCACTTGTCTTTGTGAATGGGGTTTAAAAGTCATATACTTTCTGTGTTTTCTGGGTAATTAATTAAATCCCCTAATTTCTTCATTATTTCTGCCAACTTTTCGTTCGAGTTCTCGCTTGGAATCAACGTAAATTCCCTTGTCGATAATAAGCCAAGAAGGGAACTCTCGAAACTGAAACGAAGATTTCGAGCACCAAGTATGACGACTGGAATCTTCGCTCTCTGTCGTTCTTATTCTCTTCGCTCTCCCCCTCCCCCTGCTTCCAGCCACCATCCGTTTCGTTCCGACTCGCTGCAGAGACCGGAAAGTTTCCACGTCTGCACTTGTGCTGCGCTCCGTTAACTTAGCCCTTCTGGTCCACACTGTCTCCTCCTCCGTCTTTCCTCTTGTACTTAGGACCCTTTCGTTCGTCCACTGCACTGCTTAGATCCGGTGGATGTTTCCGTTTTCCCTTTTGCATGAGGACTGTGTGCTCGCTTGCACTCATCCCTCCACCAAAAATAATTTCTGTTTTAGTGACAGCGCATTTGGAGAAATTGCAATGAATTCTTGAATTCAATAAAACAAGTGAAACAGTGCAAAGATTTCACGTACGTACTTTCATCTTTCAGATTTGATAGAGTATTAGTTAATCTGATTTTAAATGTGTTAATTATGAGGAAATGTAATAAGGCAAAGATTTCACAAAGTTCACGCATGTAATGCAGCGGATATTTTACGTTGTTTCAGATACCAACTTCCAATGTGCTGAGATTTCACAAAAATTACAAAATATCAGAAAAAAAACATCGAGGAGCAACGTCTTCAAAGGAAACGTGCTCGGTAGGAGCGCACAGTGAGCAGAATTAGTGAAAAAACGCGCTTTGCAACAAAAAATGAAACTGATTTAAAATTAAATTTCTGCGTGTATGGATATTTTTATACCCAGAAGAATAAGATTTCAAATGCCAAAAATTGTTTTGAATAATGTGTACCATCCAAAACGTAAGCTCTATACTGCCATTTTGAAAATAAGAATACCAATTTAGAAAAAAAACAATTTCCTATTTTTTAAATGTCGTAACTTAAAAAAAATTGCTGTTTTCATTTCATATTGAGTTCCATCAAATTTTTCTGCAACCTTTTGCACCTGAAGACATGCCACGCGTTTTAGTAAACGTTTGAAAATGAAGAAATAAACCTCTTCTTTGGTTTATGATTCATTTTTCAGATCCCCCTATACTTTGATACAAAAAATGAATAGATTGAATAGTTAATAGAAACCATTAACATCAACTGCAAGTGCTCCCGATTAAATATAGTATATTTGAAGTGATACCAAAGTGAGATAATTCAATGTGTGAAATTAAAAACTTCAGAGAAATTTATGCACAGTTATTTATTATTTGCCAAGTGGACACACTGATAGTTTTTACACCTTAAAATTAGAAGACGTATTTTGACGCAGCCGCGTTCAATTAACTTAATATTACTTTAATTTTTTTAATCGCAGCAGTTCTTTTTCTGGTATTTGGATCAACAAGGGTCATTGATTCAAAAGAAATCTCAAATGTGAATAATCCAGAGCTAATTCCACTCCATTTGGCATGTGAACTATATGAACCAGTTTTCTTTTTATAAAATCAAAATTTCCTGGATAGTGCTTATGACTAGTCTGTTTTTAATGTCATTCCTATAACAGACGGTGGATTTTCATTGTTTTTTGAGATAGAGAGATTCGTTGATATACTACACAATATAGTTTTGCATACTAACGCTGTTAGGGGTGGCAATGTCTGAAAGGTAAAAAAACTTAATTGTTTTAAGTATACGGTGTAAAGTCATATCAGAGGTATTTAGAGTCTTTCAAATGAATGTATTGGAATGTTATCTTATATCATAATCCTGAGCAAAAGTTTTGTGAATCATGTCAGATACTTGATATCTCTGATGGAGACATTCAATGTCAGCGAGAGTGATGCATCCACATATATGTTCCGTTGTTTTAATATTTTTTTCACATCTTTATTGTCTATTGTTTGTCAGAGAATGTTTTGTAAAGTATTTATTGTAATTTCTAGTGCGTATAACATCATGTCCGTTTGTCAGATTCCAATTTTCAATTTCGAAAATATACTTCTGTTCTTAACAGATAGCATAATTAATGATTTCATTGTATTAGTATTGGAAGATTTCTATTGTAGGTGTATCAGGTAATGAGGTAAATAATCTGAGGAGAGAAAAGTTAAAAAAAAAAAACTTTCATTGTTTTATACTTCGAGGATTATTATTTGCATTTTAGGATTCGAATAATGCGATAACAAGTTGGTACAAAAATAATTTACAAGAGCATTAAAGTGCTTTTTTTTACAAATTACAAATCATAATATCACTGAATAAATGGATAATAGTAACGTACTCTTCGGATTAGTTAAATACGAGTATTATGTGTTTATTCTTCTCTCTTTATACCATCTATTTCTTCTAACACATCAAAACTTTACCAAAATGTGAAAGAATTCATTACGTATTTGTTAACTGGGCATTCTTTACCTATTGATAAAAATACATGCACTATGTACGTTGATGTAGTTACTAGCTGTTGTAACATATTATCAGTGCTTTCTTCTGTCGGTACGTTCCTGTAAGCATGCACTGAAAAGAATATCTGAGCTAGGGGTAGCTGATGTATTGGATGCCGGCCAGCCAGACAATATATGAGCTCGCCCAGCTAACATCTGTCTGCTGTGACGTGAATTTTCGACCTTCCGTATCACAGCGTACAGCATTAGCTCTCTTGCTTAAGTAGCTAATCTACAAGATAAGAAAAGGGAACCTATAGCAGATGATGTTGCCTACTAGTAAGCATGTAATATTGATTCGAAGTGAGTCGATGTCGACTATATGCATGCTTTCTTCTCGATATTTTTTCTCGACTTTCTTGACGAAATTCGTTTTTATTACAATTCCATGGTCTTCCCTTGTTTCATCACAGGTGTACAGCAAACGTTCTTTTTTTTTCGACGTCCGTCTTCAGGTATTCGATCCAGAGCCCTTTCCCTCTGAAGGCGCGAACGCTAGCAGTATATTGTCTTAATATCTTGTGTTACGTTGTCTAAGAGTTGACACCATAGTATTGGTACCATGAATAGCACATACGTAAAACAGTAGTCATCTCTAAAATCATGAAAAATATATCTTTAAATACCAAGAAAATAGTTTTTGTGTGTCCAAACTTTTCTTTATTTGAATATACTTCAAATTTACTCTTATTAGATATATACTTTTGAAAATATCATTATTTAAAATTATAATTAGGTATTCGCCAACATTAACCTTCAGAAATTCAAAATATCATCAGTGTACGGCAGCTCGAGGTCAAGAAAACACTGTAAATATTCGTCGTCTAGACTTCAAATTTCGGGCTACGCAACGTCGGGATGGCGTCGTTTAGTCGTTGTAATGAATCATTTTGTTCAAGTAAACAACTATTCATAGTTGCGAAAGCCATGGTCCATTTGACTCTGTAAAACAAATGCTGAGGCTGCGCCGCCTCAGTCATGAGTCAACGAACCGAAAGCATAGAGGGCAGCGCAGCCGAGTGTCATTTAGCTGCAACTACGAAGGAGATCAGTGGCGAGGAACAAACAACAGTTCTTGTAGCTAAGTCAGATTTTTGAGCGGGGCAGAGCTGTTGAGCGTAAAACATAGCTGTTGATGTAACTTTCTTCCTCCCAGAGAAAACAGCGTTAGCTTCTGCAGTGATGCAAAATTTGTCTCATTCAGACGAAAACTGTTTTAGGGCAGCTACAGCATAAGCTGTGGCAGCTAATTGTACTGGCTGTCTGCCAGATAGTCAACGCATGAGCTATCACAGCTAACTTTAGGTTGAGCTATCATTATTTTTCGTGTACTGCTAAATATTGGATTTTTTAAATTCTGACATTAGTAAAATATCGATTCGATAGTATTTCGTCTATCCGCCCGTGTTTGTCGCTTAAAATCTTGGAAATTCCTTCTTGTGAATTAGGTTAAGCATTGTTTTGTCTTTGTAAAGCATATATAGGGAAACACATTAAGGCATTCTATTTGTTATCAGTTTTAATTCATTTACTGCAACCAGATTCTGGTAGTACGTTCAAATATAATACATAGAAACTGTAACAGCGACTCTATATTTGAGAAGTGTGGAGTGGGTACCGGTTAATTTTTAACCTGAAAAAATGCACTCCATAAAATGTAAGAGAATATTCGTTTTAACCCAGTCATTACTCAAATAAAAGAAAAACTCATTTGGTTTCCAAGAGTCGACAAAAATACAACAGAGTTATCTTTACTCGAGGTTCGGAATAAAGTCTCACGAAATGTCAAACTCTTTTATACCCCATACATGCGACAGTTAAATTTTGAAGGCGGTGACTCAGGAGAGGGAACACAGCCTTGATAAGTTCTAATGAACACACAATCTCCTGCATCCAATAACGTTACGAAGGCAGAATGCAGCTCCAATGTTTGTGCTTGGCCACAATCACATCCACGTTTAACCGAATTACACTTTGTGGGACGCCATTGGTTTATTGGATATTCTTTTTATGTGCTCCCCGAGAAAGAATAAAAATAAACTGGGAATTCAGTAAATAGAAGCTGCGAAGAATTCTTGACAAACTGCGGAAAAGAGCACATCCGATTTTTTTTAAACCGTAGCTTCCAGAAAAAATAGGTGCGGAAAATACGAATTTATGACTTCAAATGACAGGACATGACTTCATATGTCAATTTCTTACATGGATAATTTTACAGCTATCTTTCTAATCTTATATAATTACTGACTTTGAATTAATATTATACTATATTTTGTAATAAGAAAATAGGGATCAGGAAAATAGAAAGCATTTCAAATAATACTTAGTTTTACTTCACATTCCTACTCGGTGAAATCAGAAAAAGAATTTACGCTTGACTTAAATCTGTATTCCACTTAATTTGCAATGATAATGAAAAAAATAATTTCAAAAGTGTTGAATGAATTATAGTTTTACATCAATTTTATTTTCTTTTTAATTTTATTTTTCTGGTATGGGGCGTAATTTTTGGAATGAGACATTTCTCACGGCGTCGCACTCTATTTACCACTGACGATTCGGCGCACATAAAATGAACTTGGGCGCAGGAACGGACAGTTGAATACAAAGATGCGCCCTTTGTCTGTATAGTTCTTTAGAAGCGCATATCGGTGAAGGAGCAGTAATGGGAACTTCTCAAGTTTCAATCTTACAATTAGTTTGGATCGGTAGCAGTAATCCCCAGTCTTCTCTGTCCAGGGTCATTTTCTTCAGCTGGTGGTGCGATGAGCAACCTCGCTCCTTTAACAACTGTCTGGTGTAGTCCAACCTGGGTCTATTACATGTTAAGTCGAGCCCCTAGGTCTAAGTCCTACCTCTATTTCCCTTGCACTGAACCTTCCAGCAGTGGCGGATCTAGATCGTAATGAAGGGGGGGNTTTAAAATTATGGTTTTATAACATAAATTTTATAAATATTACCTTTAAATAAAATGCATCAAAAATATTAACAACTAAAAATCTGGAATTAATAATAACAATAACAATTATTCATAGAAAGCATTAATATGGTATTATTAATTTTATTAATCTAGTGTTATGAATAACAATAACAATTATAACTAATAACAATTATTAATCTGGCAACACTTTTACAAAGTATGCCATTTATCAACTTCAATTTTATCTGTTAAGAGTTCAGGTCCAATGGAGTAGTCCTGGCGTAGGGGGCTGTAGTCCTCTTAGGCTTCCAGTATGGTGGTGATGAATCCTCTCCGTCAAACAATGTACCCGACCTATATGTAGCTTTCCTTCTTTTCAAAGTCTCCAGGAATCACGGCAATATGATTGATTTTGAAATTATTTATTTGTATAGGTTCTTATGTTTGTAAATATATTTCATTTATCTAAAGCAGAATATTTATATTTGTGTTTCATTCTTACCTATACAGTGTACTGTAGGAACTTGTGGATAAGCGCCTTTCACATAATAAAAGAGAATTTTTTAAAAACAAATTGAAATGCAGAGATATAATACTTAAACAAAATAAAAAGTGAAGTTTTTCCAATCTGCTTACTGACTGATGAAATGAAAATTTAGGTAAGTCTAAGTACGAAAAACAACATAGGTTTATGTTTTATTTTTGATTTATGTGTAGTTCTAATTCGTGTTGTTACTCAGGAAGGTTAAATACACTATTCCATTTTCTCAGCAGAACATTATTACACCTAACTGATATGCGAGTCATGGCTAAACATAAGTACTGTAAAATATTTTAATATATTTTAGAACTTAGTTTATTTTATATTCAAATTAGCTACGTTTGGTCAATTTTAAATTATACAATGCTACAGAAATTCGCCATAAATAGTTATTATCCTGTTCGGTGATATCTGTTTTATTACTTGATGGGAAATGACACAGGTCTAGACCTAGAAATGTTGTTACTATAAACCTAACATTGTTTTTCAAAATAGTAAGTTAGTTTCCCACTAAAATTTCTTGAACAGCTAATTAAATAGAAACACATACTTGTCCACGTGCGCCCTCAACATGGTTGGAATATAACTCCCCCCATGTCTTATATGGCGTTAGGATATTTAACGTCTATTCGTTTAAATCTGATTTAAATTACGCTGTTTTGATGAAACTACCTTATGTCGTAATGAAAGATAGATATAAAAAATTTTAAAGTTGAATTGGCACCCAATTTTAACGTTTGACTCACGAAAACAGAAATGTTGTTACCTCAGAAACTATGTTTGATTTGTACCACAATTTACTGGATGAGGCAGTACGTTAGAACACGTTTTGAACTGCTTTCGTTAGCTGTGTGGTAGAAATTCAAATTTTCCACATGTGTCCCCCCCTCCCATTTTTTAGAATTACTTATTTCTGCTTCACAGGTATTTCATAGGACTATTTTAAAATTATTTCATAATATGAGTTGAAAAGCAAACAAAATGTGTAAGAGTTCTGTTGGAAAATATGTTTTATCACTTGCATATTTTCTTCATTTTTATGACGTCATTTGTGTTTTACTGCTGACAAGTATTAAACAAAAGGAAGGCAATAAATTGCAATCTTATGAAAGAAGCGGTAAAACTTTTAAAGAAAAAGAAGAAAAACTTAAATTCGGACAAACAACAATAACTGAAAGTTTCTTTTCTACAATTCAAAGAATATTGTAGAGTGTATTTGAAATATTCGACTGTATTTGAAAAATACAGGATTGAGTGGAGAAACGATAAAAATAAATTTTCTTTAAATGTAACAAAATTTATTACAAAATAAATTTTTTGTTACTATATTTCATACGTAGTAGATTTTTACTAACATTTAGTGCTATGGATTTCTGTGAATGTAGAATATCTTTTGTGAAGATTTGAAATTAAGAACATTTTGTCTCCAAACAAGGAAGTTTTATATTAATTGCAACAATTTTTACTGAATATTTGAATAATGTATAGTTTTATTGATGAACGTGCTGTCATTGAGATAAAAGTTTTATTATCAAAATCTCATCAGAACATTACATAAATGAGTACATTTCTTATATATTGATAGGTATTTGTGCTGTAAATGGAGAACGAATTGAAGTTGTGATTAATAACCAATTTACTATTTATTTATCAACAAACGGTTTATAGTGACAAGAGAAGTCACGAGGAGGAAGTCACGAAGTGTCGAACTAGTTTGAATCTCTGTTAGCGAGTTAAACATGAAGAACACCCCTGGAAAAGAGGTTTTACGGAACAAATGAGTGTAGTCCTATTACGTACTTCGTAGTCTCAGCACAACTCTCTTAGCAAGGGCAACTTGTCGCTTAAACCTTGGGATTATCTGAAAATGTGCTTGAACTAATCCCGATTTAACCCGATGTGATTTTGTACAGAAGGAGGTGTATTCTTAGAAAATTGCGTGTTCTTAATGAGATGTCTGGAAAGTTACGTCTTTGCTTTCCGACAAAGGATTGCGAGCATTAGGCTCCTGGAAACTCCTTGCTTCAGCTTGGAACATAAGCTGCAGGCGAGAAACGTGTGTTGAACAAGAACGACTCCACTTCACGAGTTGGGATGAGCGGAACTTCAAACATAAATTTAAATAAGATTATCTTTAAAAATACTTGGCGAATGAAGATTGCTATTTTTCTTTTTTACACCCTTTTCTCACGAGTGTCTGGTTTCAAAAAGCAAACAAAGTATGTGAAGGGGTAGGTACTGTATTTTCAGGAAAAACTATGTACGTACCTCTGTCCCGCGCGTGTTTTTGACTAACACACCTTACTCCAGAAATAAATTGTACTAAAAAAGATTTGAAAATAACTTTTGCTTAATGTGGTTTCTGTAGGTGTTGTTCTGTGAAAATATATTAATTTGTCACTTTATCATCATCTATCTGTGACTTAAAATACATAGAGATAAGAAAATATTAGTTTAAATGGGAACTATCTACAAATAAACAATAATAAATCATCATTTTATTTTTTGGTATTAAAAAAAAAAGTTAATTCTTGTCAGTCAGTCATAATCCAAGCGCTCCACGCGATGTTTTTAGTGAAGCGATGTTTTCTAACGTAGTATTAATTATGTGTTTACTAGCTGAACTTATGTTTGAATCCTGTAAGATTCAATTATAAATTAGGTTAAAACAAAATGTTTTAGTATTGATTTTAAATGGTCGAGACAGCCAAACGGACACCATTATTTGACGGGTGAATGCTCACATACCAATTTTACGTTATTTCCGCTTGATTTCATCATTATTTGTTACAGAAATATTTTTCTTTTTTCTTTTCTTCGGTAAGTTTTTATTTTGTGGGACGCAACGTCAGAGAGAATATGGATGCAAATTCGTAAAACTTACTTCGTTTAACAATCATTTACTATTCAATACTAACAATTGATAACTATTAATAATTAATTGCAGTTATAGTACTTAAGTTTTATTGCGATAACTTTCGGTCAGGCGAAAATGGCGACGAGCCGCGAATTCTGCTTTGATCGCAGGGGTGTTTGATCAAATCAGGAGTCCCGGGTTCTTCTCCACGTGTAGGGTACACAGAAGAAATATGTACATTTTTTTGTTGAATGATATCAAACATACATGATTAAATTTCAAATAAAAGTAAACAGAAATTAGTAAGTTTTATTAGTTTGATAAACTGAAAAAAATTTGTAATAGTTTCACCAATCTTTATCATTTATTTTATTACTGAAATTTTTTTCAATTTATTGATTTTCATTTACCAATTAATATGCTATTTATCCATTATTTATTACTTTGATGTAAAAAGTTATAGACAAACTTAAACTGGTAAGAGCATCCCATTAAATCCCTGGTAGCGGGAGTGGACTATGGTGCTATTAATTATACTTACGGAAGACCACATAGCAATTACCAAGATTTATTAAAACTAGAAAAATTATTACTAAGAATACAATGAAAAATGCTAAATATTACGCCTAAACCTAGACCTTCAAACTAAAACAAGATGAAAATGCAAATAACAAATTGAAATTCAATTCTGGCCATGGCATGTGTTTCGGCACACATAATTCTCCTCGGTTGGCAATTACGCTTGCCCTAAGAGAGGGTACCTGCTCCTAAGCACCTGTCAGCGAGGCTACGTTTGGCACCCTCTCACCCCCAAAAGTGCAGGCATGCCTTTGTCCCGGGGGACACCTTTCACTAGGCAGCGCGCTATTCCTGCATCTTCTAGTTACCTAAATTTGCACGCATTAGCATTGAGCTTCCTTAGCCCGCCGTAAGATAGTGTCAGTAGACGGGCATCACTTCACTTTTTCAGCACCCCACCTGATCTGCTTCACCCTAGCATAAGTCTCAATCGTCCACCACTCGTCTACTCAGACGGACATACACGTTCGCTCCAATAGTCACCCGACTTCAAAGTCGGTTTTTCCTTTCTAAGTCTGATTACTTAGTTATTTTTATTTAATTTTCTATTCGTGTTATTATAGAGCGAGTAACGTCAAGTCGTATTGTTAAATTACATTTAAGAGCACCTTCACAAGTTGCCGCACGCGACCGGGATCTGCTCCCATTCTGTACTACCATCGTGTGCGCGTATGCTTCTTATTACTATACTTCAATTCGCGCCCGCCAACCTAGCATGTGCATCATTGTATTCCCATGCGAGTGCGTATCCCGGCACTTCAAGACATCGAGCTACAGACCGAAGACGACGCCAGCTGGACTCCAAAGATTGAGTATTACCATTTAAGTTCTTGACGTACTGTGTTTGGAGACAATCCACGTATTGAATATGTGTGGGTGTTCATGACTTGAAACAAGAACTACTCCGCAATAACTGGTTACATGTGTTCCCTTTGTTATCAGTTATTTCAATAGCTCTCTAAATGGTCTCGTCAGTGTAATCTAGAGCAGAACAGTTTTCTTTCTTATTGAGAGACAAATCCCCACTTATTGTTTCAAATTCAGAAGGAAAATAGAATATAAAACATTACGGAGTGGCATGATCTTGAACACTTGATTAAATGCACCCGTAATAAAGAACCTTTCATTCTAATAATAAGTCATTTGGTTCCTGGATATTTTTTTCACTTTATCAAACAGTACTTCTATGTAATAATGAAATACGCAATGTTGTGTTGATCAAAATGCACCATTAATATAAGGATTTCCGTTCTAATCATAAGTCTTGTTGACTCTTGGATATTTATTTCACTTTATCAAGCAGTAATTCTATGTAATACTAAAATACACAAGTAGTCTGTGAATTGATGGACAATGGTGTGCCAATTGTGTAATTATCTAGAAATATTACTGATTTAGTAATACTTAGGTTCGTATTTCACCATTCTGCTTAATCCAAGTTTTGATTGCTCAATTGTTTCTTGTTTATGTATTTTTTAGTTTAATAAGTCAAGAGTGAATTCAATGTTTATTTCATTTATCACATACAATGTTGTGACGAAATTCAATTCATTAAATTTATGAGGGTTATTTTTGGTCTTTTCCTTATTTTACATCCCTCAAATTGCTTCCTTAGAAGCTGGTCCTCCGTCTTCATAAATCTGTTGTGTTCCGTGGCATCCGCCAGAGGATTTCCCAATCATTTGTACGTCGCCCCGCAACAGCATGATTATAAGTTTTTGTTTACTGTGGAACTATCCGGGCTTCTCGTTTGAACCTGGAAGACCCACAGATGCGTATGCATTGCCATCTGACATATTGATGGTAACCTTCTAACACACGGAATGCTTCAGTGTTCAGCTACGTGAGTGGTTTGCACAATATCAAAACTGGGTTTTTACCTATTGATAGATCATACTCGCTTCAAGAGTTCCTGAACCAATCCGCTCTCAGTGCACTGTATGTCATCAATTGCACTGTATGTCTCGTTAATATAATCGTGCCTATGAGACCGGTTGTTTCAAGAACCGTGAATGCGCCAACCGCTAGCTAGTGCTCTTCGACAAATGACGAAGCGTGCCACTCGGGTGCCCGTCTAGTAAAGGTCACAGGTTTCACCCGGCCTTTTCAAGGGAATACTTCCCGCGTAACTAAGAATACAAAATTGTAATACTAATTCAGTCCTTTAGGAATGACACATCACATCGCAGGGGTGGTGATCATATTATTTATTGATTGTTAAATGAATAGCATGCTAAGATGGAGGTGTAACCTAGAGTGGAATAAGACAAGTTATGCGCAGTACAAGCCAATCATGTTCATGGCGCTTTTCAGAGCAGGCGTATTTGGATATCGCTTTACATCAATCGTATATACAACACGCTCAAACACATTACATAAATCTGTACAATACCTTTAACTTCCGTTTCAGGTACTGCGTTTCATTGGCTCGCCAACGTCTCCTTCCACCTTGATGCGCAATGGCACATCTTATCTTAATTCACCATGAATGTGTAGCGGAGGCTACATATCAACATAATAATTACCAAAACCGCTCCTAAAAACTTTAGTGTATAGGAGACTTGGGCGATTATTTGTAAATACTTAGCAACGGGAGTTTGTTGATTTTGAAACCAGAAGTTCAGTCTTCGCTCAGCTACCGTACGAGCTGCCACGCTCAAGTACTCGCTTTCATTCTGCTCCGTGTTAAATGGAGTCTACTACAAGCTACCGGAAGTGCTACATCGCTCCCGAACTAGCGTTATTCTGACTCCAAGCTAGCGTACGAGTTACAACGCTCACGTACCCGCTTGTATTTCATTCAGTGCTAACCTCATGTTATAAGTTATTAGACGTAATAAAGAACTTACCATTGAACTTAAATTTGGTGCTACCAGACCTGTAAATTTACTTTGAGTGTTGTACAAGTGAGTAAGATTGATCAGATCAGGAACTGATTAAATTCTGCTTTAAGACTATTGACCTTTGACAATGTACCTTTAATGTATTTAATTATGTACATTCAATTTTGCTTAGTGTTCATTAAATAACTTGTTCTTTTAATTGAATTT
>NNCF01128425.1:86233-96934 GCA_002313205.1 Laupala kohalensis
GTTTCTTTTTGTAATTTTGTGGGGGTTCATCTAGGACACGTTGCACATGTTTAAGTAGAAGTTATCAATCATTTATAAAGAAGAATAACTCCCCTACAAATGTAACCTCCTAAACTTAAATACAGAGCGTTTCAAAATGAATATCGGGGTTTTAAGGCTTTGTAGTATGTAATACACTTAAGTTACTTATAAATAATACTTCAAATGAAAAAGCAATTGAAACTGTTTTTTTGGGTACACTGTTTCCTCTGTCTTCCATTAGAAAGCACTACTAGCAAATATGGTGACTAGGGAAGGGAAAGCTCTTTTGTGTTTTACATATTGCAAGGACTGAATCTGTAGTTACAGCGCGACGTGAGTTCCGTATTAAGTTCCATTATAATCCTCCAAGTGATAATAGCATCCGTAGTGTAACCGTAAATCCCCGTTTACTAGCCTCGGACACAAATAATGAAGTATGGGTGCCAGGGAATGGGAAAAGTTTCACCATCCACAAAATAACAAACATTAACCAAAAATGAAAAATACATGTAAGTGTATTCATTTATTAATGTTAAATATGGGAGAGTATTGCGAGACATCTGTAACAATTGTAAGTGTATTCACTGTCTCNCTCCCATATTTAACGTTTTATTCTTCCTGATAAAACTAGTAATAAAACAAATGTTTTTAACAAATATATACAACTTCTTCATTCAACTAAGGAAAAAATTATGAATAATGGATTTCAATGAGATAAACTTCTCCTCAGTCACCCAAACACTTCACGTTCATTCGCCGAAATAGACTTTACATTCATTTTTTATAATACCAGAGAGAATTCTACTTGGGGAGAATAGAAATAGGTGTTAATGGTATTGACTACTTCTTAGTTTCTGCAAACCATTTCCATATAGGTTGTGCATTTTATAAAAACACTTTTGCCTTGCTTCACGGCAATGCACACTCGCATAACAGTCTTATACCATAGTGGGCACATACCAGAGTCAGAATCGATGTTAGCTATTGAGGTAAAAGGACCGACTCTCAGGACTGCACGGTACAGTATCAGCAGCGAGTGCGATCAATGTTATGAATCATCTGATTACCACCCAGCTCATGAGAAGACGCATCCATCAACCAAAGAACGATCACTCTCAACATCCGTGACCAAAAGAGAAGCCATCCTCCGCCAGCTGTGCCACCCAAGGAAAACTCTCTTCTACCTCCATTCCTCTTCCAATTGTACCATCTCTCTACCAGCTCCTACTCCAAAGCTCCCGAGTACAGCAAACACGCCCTTTTTGTCCTACGTGAACTACTTTTTTGCCGAGGATTCAGAATTCGTCTGCGCACCTACACGTCGTTGAGCATGGCGCGCACTCTTGTGCAGCCATCAGCAATGACGCCAAAAACTCATTTTTTGGTACAGTAGATGGTATCAAGGCACCGGCTGGTTTTGCAAAGGGAAGAGTACGAGACGACCAAGAGTGACTGAATAACGTGTTTTTTTGAGTTATGGAGTCTTTCACGCGTAACCCCAAGAGATCAATTCACCTACGTGGGAATGTGACCACTCATAATATGCGCGTCTGGGGGTCAGAAAATCCCCAAGAGATGGTGAAGTTGCAACGAGACACCTAAAAATTGAATGTTGTTGTGCCATATCCCAGTGGGAGGTTTATGAGCCTTTTTTTCGAGGAAGCGACTATAACTAGTGTTTATTTTGATGCGCTACAACTATGAATCTTTCCTCAATTGAAAAAAGCTGAACCAGAGAACTTTATTGGGCAGCAAGATGGTGCGCCGCTGGCATAACTTAGTACGCGATTGGTTACACGTTACGCGGATAACCAACCGCTGGATTGGCCGCCAAGGACCGGATGGCAGAGCTTCTTTCGCATGGCCTCCACGTTCACCCGGTCTGACGTCATGCGACTTTTACCTGTGGGCTTTCGTTACCAGCTGACCTACCCGACTTAAGAAACAGGACTGAAGCAGTTGTTGCGGCAATTACTGCACACACTGATGAAGGTTTGGGAAGAACACGCCTATTGGCTGAGTGCCATGTGACGAACGGTGACCACATTGAAAACATAGGAAAAACTGTTTGAGTTGCTCTTTCATGTGATGTATCATTTAAAATTGTAAGCTAAATGTATAAGAATAAATACTACAAAACCTTGAAAATCCGATATTCATTTTAAGCAGCCGGTACTATAGGGTAAGTTTTTGTACACTTTCAGTCAGTGCTTTCATCTTTTACTTCTTCTTCTTCATATTACAGTTCACGTTTATATCTCTATAAACTACCTCCTCGGAATAATCAGAAAAATTTGAATATTCGTTTTAAAATATTATGTTTCAGAATCCTCTTAAAATCATACAACATTTTGCTAATTTTGACTCATTTTAAAATATTTCACTTCAAAAACGAACTAAATTTGAACAATACGTTGCTGGGCTTTCCGGTTGGTGCTTGGCAACCTCTGAACGTTCTGTTCGACCATACTAGAAGTCTCTGTCCATACTTGAATTTCCTGATTATACTTGAGGTCAGGGATTTCAGATATGGTCGAACCGAACGTTCAATGGTTGCCTTCCACTCCATGGACACGGGACACGAGATTATGTTTGATCGGACCGCAGTGATAAGCAGGGAGAATCGTTGGTGCCACAGAGTCATGAAAGAAGCTACTGAAATCTGCTGTCAGAAGCACAATTTTAATAACGACAATGGCATCAATCTGGATGACTTGTGGCACCACGTCATACGCAGTACTCCAGCACATGGAAACCAGAGCATGCACTCCGCCCAAGACCCCCATTCCGCTCCAGCCCCACCGCAAGTGACAACAGAACTCCCGACACAAAAACCGCCCCGCTCCCCCCACCACTTCCCCGACGCTCGACATCCCATTGGTGTAACGCCACAACCAATCCCAGCGCCCAACTCAGCCTCCCACTGGAGCACCTGTGAGCCAAATCCAGCGTCCCAGGCCACTTGACGCCCCTAGTCGTGGAGTGACAACTCGCTCCAGAGCACTACGCTCGCGCCCATGAAACTAGTCGCTTCTGAAGAATGCTGCAACATGGCAGACGAAAAGTCAGGCAACTACCATCAGACGCGGCATCAACCGGAAAGCTCAAGAACATATGACTCCGGCCACGGAAGCCTTCATGAATATTTAATGCATCTCTATGTGGAGAATATCTACAAGCTCTTCCATAATTTCACCGATTTGCGACAAAAGACCTACACAAAGCTATATCAACTGTGCTTTCTTCTCCGATGCAGAGACCGATGTAATACCGAAATTTATTGGTATCACGCATCATCTGAAAACTGAGTCAGCACGACGTATACTCAAGCTCAGTGAACGGCTTTACTACGTAAGAGGATCGCCGCCGCCCGGAAAGACTTAGCGTTTTCGGAAGAAAACATATACCGTCTTCACATGTTGCTGAGCAAATCCATCGAGAAGGAAGATTGGGACAAGATTGAAGCCATCTCAGCTGACTCCACTGTCCACATTAGATATAGAGTGAAGTTTCAACAAATTAATAAATTCGAGCGACTCTATACCAAAAGATACGGGAAACGGAAACAACCAGTTGAACCGAATACGGTGGTGAATCTCACAGAAGAGTGCTTTGATGAGGTTACCAAGAGCGTACTCGGCAGAGTATTAAACTTCGCAATTGCTCCCATGAACATACCGACTGATGACTTCATAGCTGGTATCGAAGCATCACTCAACGGACTCGTTGAAGATACGACACTTTCCATCACGATGGAAACCAGACGAATCCTTTCTAAAGCCAAGTTTAATCCTAGCAACATCTCACATGAAGAACGTAGAGCCTTCAAAAAATGAAAGACAAGACATGACCTCGAAATACTCCGAGCATACAAAGGCAACTATAGTGATTTTGCCTACTACAGACTTGCACCAAAAAGTCTCAGATGTGCTCAAAGAAGGTGTTTACGAAACGTTTTCAGCCAATACGATTACGAAAAATCAGAAAAAAACTTCACAAGTCATCAATGTGGCTTTTACTCTAGACAAATTGACCAAGAAGATACACAAACCTGAATGCACGGTCACTACTATCTTCCCAAAATCCACAAAACTGGTATACCCGTTCGACGAATCGTCAGCGCTATCAACTCTTCCACTCACTCCCTAGTCCTGTACTTAGCCACCCTCCTGAAACTCTTCTCCTATGACATTACTTCATCTGAAACACCGAACATTTTTTCGAGATCCTTCGCACCATCACTCTTCAGAAAGAAGACATCTTGGTAAGCTTCGATGTTTCTTCACTTTTCACACAAATACCGGTTGATGAAGCTGTGAATATTTTCCGTCAGAAACTTCAAACCGGGAACCTACCTGAAGAATGGGCAGGTCACGGAAAACTGTCTGGAAAAATTTTCTCAGTACAGATTTTTCTTACCCAGATAAAGGAGCAGCCATGGGTTCTCCGGACCCAGATAAAGGAGCAGCCATGGGTTCTCCGGACCCAGATAAAGGAGCAGCCATGGGTTCTCCGTTATCTCCAATTGCTGCAGACGGATTTATGGGAGCATTTGGAAACGAAGCCCTGGAAAATTCGCCTCTGAAACCTTCCCTGTAGTATCGCTACTTCGATGATACCTTCGTAGTATGGCCGTATGGTGAAGATCAATTACCTACATTCCTCTCATACCTAACTCAGTCCACCCACATATTAAATTCACCATGGAGGTGGAAAGTAAGCGCCAACTCCATTTCCTTGATGTCCAAGTTACCAGGGAAAATGATGACACCTCCTCCCTCACTGTTTACCATAAACCTTCACATATTAACCTGTACCTCCATGCCTATTCACACCGCCACACAGCAACGAAACGTGGAATACTTCAAACCCTGCCAACCAGAGCCATGAGGTTCTGCGATGCCCATAACATCATGGAAGAAAAATGCAAGCTGTACAAAACATTTCGTGCTAACGGGTACTCAGTCATTACAGCATATGAAATTCTATACAAAAATTACAAAACATCAGTAAGAAATAAAGAAGATAAAAAAGCGAGGTACTGGCAATTTTGCCCTACGTTAGAGGCGTGTCAGAGGATAGGTTGAGTTTTAAAAAAAGTTGACAAAAACCAAACTACACGGCCCAAGCAAAATGAGAAATTCCTTGTGCCACGGGAAAGATAAGTTACCACCACTACAATCATCTGGTGTGTATCACATCCCGTGTAGCTGTAAAACAGTATACGTTGGACAAACTGGACGTACAGTGGAAGAACGAAGGAAAGAACTCACCAGGGTCTTCAAATATGGTCAAACCGAACATTCTGCGGTTGCCTTCCACGCCATGGACACGGGACATGAGATTATGTTTGATCGGACCACAGAGACAAGCAGGGAGGATTACTGGTACCACAGAGTCATCAAAGAAGCTATTGAAATTAGTCGCCAAAAGCAGAATTTTAATAACGACAGTGGCATCAAGCTGGATGACTTGTGGCACTACATCATACGCAGCTCATCGAAACCAGAGCATGCACTTCGCCCAGGACCCCCATTCCGCACCAGCCAACAGCCCCACCGCAAGGGACAGCTCCCGACAAAACCCGACAAAAACGCGCCCGCTCCCCCACCTCTTCCCTGACGCTCAGCATCCCATTGGCGCAACGCACAACCGATCCCAGCGCACTACCCAGTCTCCCATTGGCGCACATGTGAGCCAACCCCAGCGTCCAACAGCCGGGAGAGGGCTGCTAGCGTGAATGAATTCGGGCGCTGACCTGCTATACCAACATTTGACGAGCGGCATTTCTTTACCAAGGTAACATGAGTTGGTTACGACCAGCCCTCTTATGTTTACTATCGCTGCGAAGAAGAATGAGTGCAACTTTTGTGAAACTTTGATGCCCTAGCACAGGACCATTGATTATACACATGTTAAATGAATTAAGAAGGGTAAAGAAGAAGAAAAGCCTAAAAATCATTAATTCTTTCATAATAACCTGTTTGTATTTAAGTAAGGCGCTATTAAAGGCCTATTGAATCTGAGAGAGGAGTTTTTCTTTGTAAATGTGTATTGTGGTGATTTTGGATGTGCATGTATTATTATTATCTCAGTATGTATTAATATGTTAATAAATAATTTAACCAATCTTATTGAAAATAAAAGCGTATTCCTATAAAGAAACCCTGTGTGTCGTTCTCACCTAATTTAAGGGGTCGAACCTACTTCAAAATGTTAGTACATGATTGTGGGATCTCCAGCTAACCGATATATATTTTAACGACTATAAATCATTAGAGGATTTATTAAAATGAATATAAACAAAATTACAGCGAAAACCGTTTTAATTAGAACATAGAACCCAGGGAGAAAGGAAATTCAAACTCAGCGCCAGGTGGGAGCGCGTTTTTCACTGCGCGATGTGCAGAAGAGATTCTCAGGGGTTAAACGGCAATGTAAACACACCTTTTGGGAGTTAGCCGCGCGCACCTTTTTGTGATCACTCGATTGGCTATTGTCTTAGCACATGATCTAAATAACATTGGGAGTGGGGAGACGAGAGGAGAAAGGTAGGCAATTTGCCGTGTATCGTTCTCACTACAATCAAAACAGTCCGGGGGAGATGGTTCTCCATCTATCGAGCCTTTCGCGACTTGTAATCGTCCGAGATAGGCATAGTTGTTCGGAATCGTAGTAAATTCTCCGTAGATCGAGATTACGTTAGACAGATATTTTTTCGAGTGCGTAGTATTTTCTGTCACGTAAAAAGTGCTCCAAGTGAAGCACCGAATGTCCGGCTGTATAACGCGAAAGTTAAATCGCGACGTGAGTTATAAGCATAAATACGCTGTTAAATACGAGAATTCTCCGCGGGCTAGAAGCCGCGAACAGTAGGACCGTACGGTGGACCGTCGTGCTAGCGAGCCGCAAAGGCTGGTGGCGTGATCAAGACCGCAATCGGCAAGAGGCGAACGAGCGGTACGAGGCGATCAGCTGCGAATACGACGAAGTCGTATATTACGGAGGAGGCTGTAATACGAACGAGTTAGTTCTACACATAATTTCTATGAAGATCTATGGGTTGTGAGTATATATCTTAGTGAGACGAAATTTAATGGATGTGGCATCAAATGATAGGGACTTGCAATATTTGTAATTCGATGAGGCACAAGTATCTGTTCTAAGAGAGCGGCCGATCGAAATAAAGAATTTCGTAATGTATTAGTTTTGTAGAAGAAAGAACTTCAAGAATCATTTTAGATGAACTATTTTATTTTTATGCGTTTAAATTGTTTAAAGAGATCATACCGTGCAATATTATGTTTTTAAATTTAAAGAGTAGTAGTGATTCTTTGTATTACGAAAGTTAAATGCGCGAAAAGGTATTGAATAAGAAGAACATTTATAACAGTAATATCGCAGAGTAATGTTTCCCCAATTGTTTTTTGAAGGATAAATATTTGTACATGTCAATTCTGTGTGAATATGTTCAACTTGAGTAATCAAAATAAATTTGTGATAATCTGCATCAGAGTTTCGAATTCTTATTTTCTTATTTAATCTGAATGTGTCTGTGTAAAATAAAATAATGTTATATATATATATATATATATATATATATATAATGTACCTAAAACAAAATTTTACTTAATTTGTGGTGATAATAAATGTGAAAACTCAACTTGCCATACGTTGGAGCCAATTGTAACTAGATTGGAAGTATGATAAAGGTCTAAGGTATGATAGACGATGTTGAAACAATAACATTTTATTAAACAGTAAATTACAAAAATAGTTCAGAAAGAATTCAGACTTTCTACTTACGAACTCTAAACAAAATAAGATACACACTGAAATTATTCTACTTGAATTTACATAGGCAAATCAACCACATTTGCATTCAATAAAAAAAAGAATTTACAAAATTATGAATAACCTTTAGGAATATTGTGTTCAAAGTATAATAATTGTCTTTTTTATAACATTACTACTTAGCTCTTCAATCAAATCAAACACATTGACGTTTACTAGTCAAGCGAAAGACAGATAAAAGCTTACATAAAAATTAACAACATTTGGTGATGCTATTTAATAGCGGAAACATTATTATATGTTTTCTGAGAAAATTAATTCTTGATAACATGTAATTACGAAGGCTTGACCTCCTCGATGACGCAAAGAGGCAAGTATAGGTCTTAAATAAGTAAGCCAAAATCAGTGGCGGCAGATGAATTGGAAACAACTTACATGTTCTAGTGAAACCTTGGAATAATGCATCATACTCAGCTTGCTCATCAACTGGGCAAGGCTTTCTGGTTGGAGGCGGTGACATGTTTGCTGTGACCTCAGTAGCCAGTAATGTGCAGCGACGATGGGCTATACGTAACTGATCTAGCACCAGGAATACATGGTACGTCGCACAGTGCAAACCATGGCCTCTTTATAAAGGACGTCACGATAACCATGCACTCACTGAAAACTGCACGAACCAAAATTCTCTCCAATTTTTAACTGTCATTCAACTTACGGCCTGATCGTCACTCAACCATTCTCTCACTGATTCTCCCCTCACTGCCGACCGCCGACATCGATTTATATCTCTCAGTAAGCCGGTATAGACTTGCAGAGCAAGATGTTGTAGACTGGCTGAGCAAACTGTTATGGATTCGCTGAGCAAGAGAAATTTATTTTTAAATAAAAATATCCCACTGCTTGCCACGGCGCCAACTCCAGTTGATTAAATTAGTTTTTACAAATTTATTTGTTCAGTACATGCTTATCTTTGAATACTGGAACTACAACCCTGCGGTAATTAAACTATATAACCATAGATGTATATTTACTCTCTACATTCACTCATATATACAAGCATTGTATTTACAACTTCTCACTACTTAAGCATATGGATTGAATTAAGTTTATATTTAAGTCATTTGGCATACATCATTATTGCTTTCTGGACAGATCAAAAGAAAGATAAAGAACGAGGTGTGTTTTATAAGAGATAAGGACAAAGACATAAAAATGTATTTTGAAAATATGTCAACATTAAACAATTTCCTGAGTAACTTTTATATGAATAAATATGATATTCTATAATAACATAATGTATCATTTATGAATACTACTCAATTCTTATCGCATGACATGAAGAAGTGAAGAATTAATATTTTTGTTTTCATTCATTTTTAAACTGGTCTTTAAAACTTGTTTGCACGTGACAATTAAAACTATTCATACAAAAAACTTTTCTACATTTTCATTTTTTTTTAATGTTGATAATAAAATCAGGGTTTTAGTTTATATTAAAAAACAATTATTCTGTATTATGTGGTACACTAAACGTATTAAAAATTGAGGACGTATATGCGAGTTCAAATGGAATTATTCTGAAAATTTCATTTTCAAAAATTTGTACATACCATCAATAACTTCTTAAGTCCAGTAAAAGCAGAAAAGTGAATCCACTTGTACTCATCAATCTTTTGGTCCAATGTATATTAGTCTCTCAACGCTGGATTAATCGGGCAGGGAATCTGCTAACGACAGTTATCAGATTGCAATTTCCGTACATCTTTCCCCTTGCCAACCAGTGTGAAGGGAGAGACCCTACGCGTTTGCTATGCGCCGTCTGCATCCGCATATGTGGCGAATTCTGCCAAGGAACCGACGCAGAGAAACGGAAAGCTCCGACATGGCTGACTTTGATCGAAGCTGTGCTCTTCGACAATAATTGTTTTCTTTCCTTTCAGAACATCATACCTTTGTGGTACAATTTTTCAAAGTTTATCAAAATCAAAGAGTAACAAAAATTGTTCTATGTTGAGATTTTTTTACATAATTGTGGGCACTATAACAAATATTTTGGTGTATAACCAAATAATACGATAATTCTAGTCTTTTGTCAGGGGTATCAGTTTTTAACGTTAAATAACCTTTCGTATTTTGTAGTTGTACACTGCTGATAACATAAAAGGGCCCATTTATTTTTCTAAGTCCCACGCTCTGACCAGTTTTGGATCTGAAGGTTTGCAACGGATCTCTCCTCTTGCTTTCACTTCGAGAGGGGAAGTTTCGTTCGACCAATCGTAGGTCTATTTGAAACGGCGCCTATATTTGGAAGACATCGAGCGGCGGGTAAATCGTAACGAGATAAAATGTTTCATTACACCGCTATTAAAGAAATATTTTGAATTTTTTTATTATACACATTTTGGACTTCTATAACAAAAATATTCTGTATATTCTTGACTTCAATAAACTTTACCATTCTCTATATTTAAACGACATCTCGAGATTCGTTGTCTCGAGAGGTCTTCATAGGCAATGTAAAAGATATTAGACCTTCTATAAAAAAACGGTTTCGTAATACTGTAATAAAATATAGTTTTTAACAGAATTAGAATATAATTGCAAGATATCGAATGGAATTGGTATAATTCGAATCACAAATTACTTATAAATATTCCTATAATTTGCGATTCTCTTAAGTTTAATTCTCGAGTTATAAATAATATAAAACTACTTAAGGAACAAATAAATTATATCTTCTAGTGACATATTTATCCACGATATAACAATTTGGTAGTAATCGTGCAACCTAAAAAAATAATCAGAGATCAATAATATGAAAACCTCTTTTCAGATATGAATAAATAAAAAAAGACAAATCCCTTTTATTTATTCCAATCAAATTGA